>SJYV01020764.1:254301-289053 GCA_006410875.1 Neotragus pygmaeus | reverse complement strand
AAAGAATTCAACCTTGAAGCCTGGGGAAAGGAGACCTCAAATACAATAAGTTAAAAAAAAACTGAAAAGGCAGAGAAATACTGCAAAAATGAAAGAACAAACTAGAAACACAGAAGTCCAAATAAATGAAGAGGAAAGAGAATAGGCAAACTACCTGAAAAAGAATTCAGAATAGTGATAGTAAAGATGATCAAAAACCTTGAAAACAAAATGGATAAAATGCAAGAATAAATTAACAAAGACCTAGAAGAATACAAACAACACAATTCCTGGAATTATGTTGGAATATCATAGGAATCAATAGCAGAATATCTGAAGCAGAAGAATGAATCAGTGAGCTGGAAGATAAAATGGTGGAAATAACTTCTGAAGAGCAGAATGAAGTAAAAAGAATGAAAAGAGCTGAGGAGAGTCTCAGAGACCTCTGGGACCATATCAAATGGACCAAGATTCAAATTATAGGGGTCCCAGAAGAAGAAGAGAAAAACAAAGGGTATGAGAAAATTTTTGAAGAGATTATAGTTGAAAATTTCCCCAACATGGAAAAGGAATAGTCAATCAAGTTCAAGAAGCAGAGTCCCATACAGGATAAACCCAAGGAGAAACATGCCAAGACACATACTAATCAAACTAACAAATACTAAACACAAAGAAAGAATATTAAAAGGGAGCAAGGGAGAAGCAACAAGTGATACACAAGGGAAACCCCATACACTTAATAGCTGATCTTTCAAGAGAAACTCTGCAGGGCAGAAGAGAATGGCAGGACATATTTAAAGTACTGAAAAAGAAACCTCTACAACCAAGATTACTATACCATGCAAGGATCTCATTCAGAATTGATGGAGAAATCAAAAGCTTTTCAGACAAGCAAAAGTTAAGAGAACTCAGTACCACCAAATCAGCTTTACAACAAATGTTAATGGGACTTATATAGTCAAGAAATGCAACAGAAGAAAAAAGATCTACAAAATCAACCCCAAACAATTAAGAAAATGGTAATAGGAATATATATATCAATAATTACTTTAAATGTAAATGGATTAGATGCTTCAACCAAAAGACACAGACTGGCTGAATGGATACAAAAACAAGACCAATATATATGCTGTCTACAAGAAATCCACTTCAGACCTCAAGACACATATAGACTGAAAGTGAGAGGATGNTAGATGCTTCAACCAAAAGACACAGACTGGCTGAATGGATACAAAAACAAGACCAATATATATGCTGTCTACAAGAAATCCACTTCAGACCTCAAGACACATATAGACTGAAAGTGAGAGGATGGAATAATATATTCCATGCAAATGGGAAGGAAAAGAAAGCTGGAGTAGCAAGCCTCATATCTGACAAAATAGACCTTAAAATAAAGGTTACAAGAGCTAAGGAAGGACACTACATAATGATCAAGGGATCAATCAAAAGGAAGACACAACAATTGTAAATAACTATACACCCAATACAGAGAAGGCAATGGCACCCCATTCCAGTACTCTTGCCTGGAAAATCCTATGGATGGAGGAGCCTGGTAGGCTGCAGTCCATAGAGTCGCAAAGAGTCGGACACGGCTGAGCAACTTCACTTTCACTGTTCACTTTCATGCATTGGAGAAGGAAATGGCAACCCACTCCAGTATTCTTGCCTGGAGAATCCCAGGGACAGCAGAGCCTGGTGGGCTGCCATCTATGGGATCACACAGAGTTGAACATGACTGAAGTGACTTAGCAGCAGCAGCAGCACACACCCAATATAGGAGCACCTCAACACATAGGACAAACACTATTGGAGATAAAAGGAGAAATTGACAGTAACACGATAATACTGGGAAACTTTAACATTCCACTCACACCAATGAACAGATCATCAAAACAGAAAATTAATAAGGAAACACAAGTCTTAAGTGATATATTAGATGAGATGGATCTCATTGATATCTTTAAGACATTCCATCTGAATGCAGAAGAATACACCTTCTTCTCAAGTGCATATGGAACATTCTCCAGGACAGACCACATCTTGGGTCACAAATCAAACCTCAGTAAATTTAAGAAAACTGAAATCATATCAAGCATCTTCTCCAACCACAATGCTATGGGACTAGATAGCAATTACAAGAAAAAAAAAGTGTAAGAAACACAAACACACGGAGATTAAAAAACATGTTTCTAAATAACCAACAGGTTACTAAAGAAACCAAAGGGAAATAAAAAAATTTCTATAAACAAATGACAATGAAAACATGACAACTCAAAACCTATGGGATGCAGCAAAAGCAGTTCTAAGAGGGAAGTTTATAGCAATACAATCCTACCTCAAGAAACAAGAAAAACATCAAATAGACAACCTAACTTTACATCTAAAATAACTGGAACAAGAAGAACAAAAACCCAAAAAAATTAGTAGAAGGAAAGAAATCATAAAGATTCAAGCAGAAATAAATAAAAAAGAAATGAAAGAAGCAATTGTAAAGATTAATAAAACTAAAAGCTGGTTCTTTGAGAAGATAAAAAAAATTGACAAGCCTTTAGCCAGACTTATCATGAAAAAAAGAATGAAGAATCAAATCAACAAAATTATAAGTGAAAAATGAGAGGCTATAACAGACCATGCAGAAATAAGAGGATCATAAGATTTAATAAGGATTATAAGAGACTATTATGAATAACTACATGGCAAAAAAAAAATGGATAACCTGGAAGAAATGGACAGATTCTTAGAAAAGCTCAATCTTCAAAAACTGAAACAGGAAGAAATAGAAATTATTAACAACCCAGTTATAAGCACTGAAATTGAAGCTGTGACCCATCTCTATGACCCACCTCCTAGAGTAATGGAAATAAAAACAAAAGTAAACAAGTGGGACCTGATTAAACCTAAAAGGTTTTGCACAGCAAAGGAAACTACAAGCAAGGTGAAAAGACAACCCTCAGAATGGGAGAAAATAATAGCAAATTAAATAACTGAAAAAGGATTAATTTCCAAAATATGCAAGCAGCTCATACAACTCAGTGCCAGAAAAACAAACAACCCAATCAAAAAGTGGGAAAAAGACCTAAACAGACATTTCTCCAAAGAAGACATACAGATGGCTAACTAACACATAGAGAGATGCTCAATATCACTCATTATTAGAGAAAGGCAAATCAAAACTACAATGAGATATCACCTCACACCAGTCAGAATGGTTACCATCAACAAGTCTACAAACAATAAGTGCTGGAGAGGGTGTAGAGAAAAGGGAATGCTCTTGCCCTGCTGGTAGGAATGTAAATTGATACAGCCACTATGAAAGATGGTACGGAGATTAAAAAACTAGGAATAAAACCACATTATGACCAGCAATCCCACTCCCACTGAAGAAACCAAAATTGAAAAAAGACACATGTATCCCATTGTTCATTGCAGCACAATTTACAATAGCTAGAACATGGAAGCAAACTACATGTCCACCTGCAGATGAATGGATAAAGACATTGTGGTACATATTCACAATGGAATATTACTCAGCCATAAAAAGCAATGCATTTGGGTCATTTCTGATGAGGTGGATGAACCTAGAACCTATTATACAGAATGAAGTGAGTCAGAAAGAGAAATATCATATTCTAACGCATATATACGGAATCTAGAAAAATGGTACTGAAGAATTTATTTACAAAGCAACAACGGAGAAACAGACTTAGAGAATAGCCATATGGACGTGGGGAGAGGGGAGAAGAGGGTGAGATGTATGGAAAGAGTAACATGGAAACTGACATTATCATATGCAAAATAGATAGCCAACAGGAATTTGCTGTATGGCTCAGGAAACTCAAACAGGGGCTCTGTATTAATCTAACGGGGGTGGGATGGGGTGGGAGATGGGAGCGAGGTTCAAAAGGGAGGGGATATATGTATACCTATGGCTGATTCATGTTGAGGTTTGACAGAAAACAACAAAATTCTATCCTTCAATAAAAAAATAAAAATAATGTAACTCATATTACATTACCTTCCCCACGTAAGGTCCTCAAATGGCTTCTCTCTACATTTAGAGTGAAATTCAGTAAACAAACTCTCGACCCTCAACTACAGGGACTCGGGAGAACAACCCTTGCCTCGCTAGCCAGCCTCATCTTGCACCACTCTCGCCACACTGTGTTTCTCTTTCCTCAAAGCACCAGCTGCTTCTTGCCTCAGAACTTGACGTTTCCCAAGGTCTTTGAATGGCTTTGTCCTCCAGATTTCAGCTTGAGTAGTGCCTCCTCAGAGAGACTTGTGTATCTCAACTGAAGTAGTCTTCCCTTTACTCTTCAGTCTGTCGTTTCTATCCTAAAACTTGTCACCATCTATGACGACTTCTGTTTACTTACATTATTTTCACCTCCCCCACCCCATCATATGCCATTAGAATGAAGTCCCAGGAGAGCATGGATTTTATTATCTTAGTTACTACTGTTTTCTGTATGCAGAACATGTGTTACCCATAGTAGATATTCAATGAATGTTGGCTGAATAGATAATTGGATATGCTATTATGAGGTTTCAGAAAACACTAGCCTCTTACAATAGGAGAGTGGCATCGAAAAAGCAGAGGAATAGAAGGCCATAAAACTAAAATGCTAAAGTCAAACTTCATTTTATGCTTTTCTTAATTACTGACCCTTCATACCTTTATCAGACAGGGATAGAAGAGAAGCTTTGTGTACAGATATTTTTGCAGTTGCCAACTTGATGAAACACAGTTTCATGGCTTTCTTTTTCTACACATAACATGTTTGGATGCAATATCAATAACAGCTGTACTTACCGTGTGCCCATGGGTTTCCCTAGTGGCTCAGATGGTAAAGAATCTTCACACAATGCAGGAGACCTGGGATCAATCCTTGGGTCAGGGAGATCCCCTGGAGAAGGGCAAGGCAACCCACTCTAGTATTCTTGCCTGGAGAATCTCTGGTGGCTCAGATGGTAAAGAATCTGTCTGCAATGCAGGAGACCCAGGAGATGTGGGTTCAGTCCCTGAGTTGGGAAGGATGCCTGGAGGAGGGAATGGCTACCCACTCCAGTCTTCTTGCCTGGAGAATTCCACGGACAGAGGAGTCTGGTGGGCTAGAGTCCACGGGGTCATGAAGAGTCAAACTCGACTGAGTGACTAATAGAATAATACCATGTGCCCAACACTAAAATGAGGGCTCTGTATGCATTAAATTATTAATATATACCTTCACAGTAGGCCTATAGTGTAGGAAGGACTATTCCCCCTATTTTATAGATTAGAGAGTATAAAAAGTTTCAACTATTACCCAAGGTCATAAAATGAGAAACAGCAGAGCTTAGATTTGAACCCACCATATATGGCTCCAGAATCCATGCTCTTTACTTCTTTGATGTATTAATATTTGTTACTTTGATTAGACTTCTATTTGAAGAACTCTGAGTAAGACAGTAGGCACTGAGAGAGGGCATCAGAGGGCAGACAGACTAAAAACACGATCACAGACAACTAGCCAATCTGATCACATGGACCACAGCCTTGTCTAACCAAGTGAAACTAAGCCATGCTGGTGGGGCCACCCAAGATAGATGGGTCATGGTGGAGAAGTCTGATAGAACATGATCTACTGAAGAAGGGAATGGCAAACCACTTCAGATCTTTTGCCTTGAGAACCCCATGAACAGTATGAAAGGCAAAAAGATAGGACACTGAAAGGTGTACTCCACAGGTCGGTAGGTGCTCAATATACTACTAGAGATCAGTGGAGAAATAACTCCAGAAAGAATGAAGGAATGGAGTCAAAGCAAAAACAACACCCAGCTGTGGATGTGACTGGTCATAGAAGCAAGGTCTGAGACTGTAAAGAACAATATTGCATAGGAACCTGGAATGTTAGGTCCATGAATCAGGCAAACTGGAAGTGGTCAAACAGGAGATGGCAAGAGTGAATGTCAACATTTTAGGAATCAGCAAACTAAAATGGACTGAAATGGGTGAATTTAACTCAGATGACTATTATATCTACTACTGTGGGCAAGAATACTTTAGAAGAAATGGAGTAGCCATCATAGTTAACGAAAGGGTCTGAATGCAGTACTTGGATGCAATCTCAAAAACAACAGAATGATCTCTGTTCATTTACAAGGCAAATCATTCAATATCACGGTAATCCAAGTCTATGCCCCGAACAGTAATGCTGAAGAAGCTGAAGGTGAATGGTTCTATGATGACCTATAAGACCTTCTAGAACTAACACCCAAAAAAGATGTCTTTGATGTCTTTTTCATTATAGGGGACTGGAATGCAAAAGTAGGAAGTCAAGAAACACCTGGAGTAACAGGCAAATTTGGCCTTGGAGTACAGAATGAAGCTAATAGAGTTTTGCCAAGAGAACTCACTGGTCATAGCAAACACCCTCTTCCAACAACAAAAGAGAAGACTCTACACATGGACATCACCAGATGGCCAACACTGAAATCAGATTGATTATATTTTTCATAGCCAAAGATGGAGAAGCTCTATACAGTCAGCAAAAACAAGACTGGGAGCTGACTGTGGCTCAGATCATGAACCCCTTATTGCGAATTCAGACTTAAATTGAAGAAAGTAGGGAAAACCACTAGGACATTCAGGTATGACCCAAATCAAATCCCTTATGATTCTATGGTGAGAAATAGATTTAAGGGACTAGATCTGATAGATGGAGTGCCTGGTAAACTATGGATGGAGGTTCATGACATTGTACAGGAGACTGGGATCAAGACCATCCCCATGGAAAAGAAATGCAAAAAAGCAAAATAGCTCTCTGGGAAGGCCTTACAAACAGCTGTGAAAAGAAGAGAAGCAAAAAGAAAAGGAAAAAAGGAAAGATATAAGCATCTAAATGCAGAGTTCCAAAGAATAGCAAGGAGAGATAAGAAAGCCTTCCTCAGTGATCATCGCAAAGATATAGAGGAAAACAACAGAATGGGAAAGACTAGAGATCCCTTCAAGAAAACTGGAGATACCAAGGGAACATTTCATGTAAAGATGGGCTCGATAAAGGACAGAAATGGTATGGACCTAACAGAAGCAGAAGATATTAAGAAGAGGTGGCAAGAATACACAGAACAACTTCACAAAAAAGATCTTCATGACCAAGATAATCACGATGTTGTGATCAGTCACCTAGAGCCAGACATCCTGGAATGCAAAGTCAAGTAGGCCTTAGGAAGCATCACTATGAACAAAGCTAGTGGAGGTGATAGAATTCCAGTTGAGCTATTTCAAATCCTAAAAGATGATGGTGTGNCGGAGTCTTTCCCCCCAGCATGTAACTTCTCACTCTAGGAACCCAGGATGCAGTGCAAGGTGGGGTGTGGTCATTCAGGGCCCAGGGCAATGGACACTCCCTCACCAAGAGCATCATCATGTGCTATGGCCAAGATCAGAGAGGTGAGGGAATCACTGGAGCAAAGCCAACATCACCTCCACTTAACATTCTTGGCAAAAAATAGTAACATGCCCTAGTCCATCTGCAAGGGACTTCTCTTTTCCCAGTATAAATAGAGAATCGGATGTACGAAACAAGGATAAGGTTTATCTCTCCCACACACACCCCAGGTAGAGGGGCTAGGAAGAGGCCCTGGAGTGCTGAGAGGTGCTCACTCAGACCAGTCACTTTATCAGTAGATGCCCCCAGTTCATGGCCTCATCCCCGTCTCTATCTTCAGACCCTCCACGGAGGATGGGGGGACTGACAGAGCAGCCAATGGCACAATATACCTTTATATGTGGTCAGTGCCCACATCAAGGGCTTCATGCAGGAGCTCATACCAGTGGGTGGCCACTTATTCAGCAGAGTTTGTGAAGCGATGAAGACCGCTTCTTCCAGCTTTGTTTCTGGCAGAAGCAATTGCTTTTTGGATGGGGGCTTCAGAACAGAACAGAGTTGGCCAACTTTCTGCTGGAAACCCCAAAAAGGGTTTTCAGCAGGCAGATATTTGGAAGGGGGAATTGCCTAAATGGAGTTTCCCAATCTTCAGGGTGTCGGGAGTTGGGATGGCAATCCACCCACCCTGGACCACAGATGGCATGAGTACCCACCCGCCCACCTGGCTGCCCAAGCTGGAGAGTGGATGTGCTGACCATCACTGTCACAGGTTCCCATTCTGNTTTTTTTACCTTCTCTTCCCTCATCTTCTAGGTTGGGACTATTTCTTTCTTTCCCTCAGGACCAAACCACAGATGCCTGACTCTGAGCAATGCTCCCCTGCCATCCAAACCCCTCTTCCTCCCACTCAAGATCAATAGAGTGGGTTAAAGAAGCAATTGAATGACAATAAATAAAAAAGAAAACTAAGTTTGGATCCTTCCAACATACTGTTTTCTGGGCTTTTTTTTTTTTTTTTTTAATCTATTACTAAGGAAAAAACAAACAAAAAAAACAGCCCCAGGAGGCCTCTTGGTTAGGCTGTCAGATCGCTTCAATGAGAAACCCAATCAAACTTGATTTGTGAAGAGTGTCAAAAGCGGTAGTGAATCATGCAAACTGAAGCCTCCTCATGCGTGTTTCTGAAGCTTGTGAATGTTTATATCTGCTGCACGTAGGAACACAGAGCTGCACTCTACATTTTCTGATCAAGGGGAATAGTCAAAATGGGAAGACTTGGGAAGTGAACGTGTGTGAATGCACAACCGGCCATTGTGTTTGCTTCTACCTCCCGTTGCAATAGAAGAAATTATCTAAAAAGTCTTTCTTTCATAGCATCTTGCTTTTCAAAGACCCAAACGGATTTTATTTCTCTTATTGAATTTATTTCCTGTTAAGTGAGGTAAGACAGGCAGGTATAGAAAAGAAATCATAGGCTCAGTGATGTTGGGTTTACTTGTCAAGGTCATGGTGTCAGTAGCACAATGGTGCCCGTATTTTCCAGCTGTCAAAATGGGTCTGTTTCTCCCAGAAACTTAAGAAAGAGAAGACAAATCCTTTTCTTGAATCTTACAAAGATTTAAGTGGCACAGATAGGTTGAAGAATGCTTAGTTTGGTTTGAGCCCCCCAAGACACAATGTATTCCCTTCTGTCTGTGAATTTCTTTACATAATATAAGAAGCTCAAACCAAGAGGCTCCGTTCGTTCCCTGGATCTCTGCCAGGAATGGAAGCCAGATTCCTATCGGAAACCAAGTCTGGTTTTCTTCTTGTAAGTCAACCCTACGTTAGGTAAAGAAGAGAGAGACATTTTATAATTTTATTATCAGATTGTAATATCTGTGTTGAACCTTTATACTCTATTTTAAGTATAAGGCCATAACTCGGTTTTCAAACAATTTCACAAACCAGAAAATTCATCTTATAATGCTGCTAACTCTGCTGATTCATTCTTTTAGGTACTTTTACAAAACTTTCCTGTCACTTGATAATTATTTATGATAAAGTGGAACAACAGTGAAACACACGCTTGAAATCTACAGATAACCTCTACCTTTAATTCGGTTGATCTTTCCAACTCACCTTTCCCCAGAACTATTTACTGGCAGGGAAATTACTCTGCCGCCGTGTATCTACTGTTACTCTCCTATGGGCATCAGTGCAGGCCAGAGGCAGGGGACTGAACATGTTTTTCCTGCCTTTTCTTTCTTTTGAAAGTTTCTCTGTATCTGATTTCTTCCTGCGACCTTCAGCTGAGCTCTTGGAAGGCTGACCCTGGTTTTGCACGTTATGAGTACAATGGTCAATTCTGTTTCTTTTTTTTAGGCTGCCAAAAGTGATCTCATATTCTGGGCTACTTTCATATTTTCAAATAAATTATTTCCAAGACTCTTATTCTCATATCTGCTCTGAGAAACTTCACTCTTGGCTGTGAGTGTGTTCTGTCAATGGACTGAGCAGAGTACATTTTCACAGCTACAGTTTCACCCTGGAGAAATGGAATAAAGGAGACAACATTTGGGCTCCTTTGAGGGAAAGGAAATAGGGGTTTTGTTATACCCACCCATAACTGAAACTCCTTAAACAATTGTTTTAAATCAGAATGTTCCTCAAGTGAGGAACACTGCATGTGTTACATAAAAATGTACAGTTGGGGGCCATTTTCTTCTCTTCTGACAAAAAAGATGGTCATTTCTCAACCTTGCCATGAGAACAATATTTGGTACTTAGGTGGCAACACCTGGTAGATGGAGCTCAAACCAAGAGGCTCCTGGGTGTACGTGGCATTGCCTTTATAACATCTGTGCAATATGTGTGTGAATTATTTCATAGGGTATATACTGAAATAGGAAATAAGCAAGATTTGGAAGTAGAATTTGGGGTTCACGATGCTCTCTGATGTGCTGTGATGTGTCTCATGTATTATTGGCCTCCACATACATTCATCTCAACATCTCACATTCAAATATATAGTTACAAATATAGCTGATTTTTTTTTCAATTAGTTGTGAAGCAGGTTTCATTACCCTCTTCCAGAAGGAACCTTCTGGAAGGAATCTCAGCTGCCACAGCAATCAGACTGAGGCCATGCTTTTCTCTCAGCTAATGATTCAACACAATGGGAACACCAGAGCTAGGCCATTTTCCACGCAAAATGGAACCTCTCAGATACGCAATATTTATTCCAGCTCCCCGTGGCGTGGTTGAAGCTTCCTCAGAGTTGCACTGTAATCTGAGGCTCTTTATACTTAACCCTCCATCCTTCACCTCTCATTTCCCACATGTCATGACCTAGAGATTTCACAGCCTATACCTGCTTGTTGTTCCCTCCGTATTGCACAGGCATTTGACCAATAAATGTCTCACTTTTCTACTTTTGTCCTGGATCTACTTCCTGGATTACCTGACCTGATGCAGTCACTATCACATATGTGCAATCCTGTCTTTATTGCTGTTCCTCAAACACTCTGAAATGGTATCTACAGTCGCACCTTCACAAAAGTGGTTTCTTTCTTTGTGAAATGTCCCTTTCACTGTTCTCTGCATAGCTGGTTCCACCATTCAGGTCTTAGATTAAATGCTACATCCTTGGGGAAGCGTTTTCAGACATGCAACCTCTAAGCAGTGTTCAAAAATGTGCACTTTGATGTTCTTCATAGAATTTTTGGTTGATTTTTTGGTACATGTGTTTTCCTGCTTTAGAATTAGCTCTTTATGGACAGGGACCAACATGCTCAACGCTGCATCTCTGGTGTCTACAACAAGGTGAAAAATGGGAGGAAACTAGACTCCAAAGCTCTGGCTCTTAGCTGCCTTCACCTACAAAATTTGTTATGACATGATGATTTCAAACTGGTTGGTACTCCCTGGCTTAGAGGAGATTCCTAACTTGTTTCTTTGTCAAAGATTTAGATTTGGTGATGAATGAATCATAAACATACTGAGTATCCAAACTCTTTCACAGCCCTGGACAAAAGGGATGTGTAAAACAATTCCTTCTGGACTGTACATGGGAATTAAGAAGTTATGCAGAAAGACCCCAATGAAACAAGTGGGCAATTTCAGCCACAGTGCTGGAAGGAGGGGAGGCAGAGAGGATGTTTGAGGGACAGAGGGTGCATCAAGTAAAGAACTGATCCCTAATGGGTAGACAGCCTTAGTCCAAAAATATGTATTATTTTGTTAAAAGTTATATGGTACATATGTACAGTGGAATCTTACTCAACCATAAAAAAGGAATGAAATTGGGTCATTTGTAGAGATGTAGATGTACCTAGAGACAGTCATACAGAGTGAAGTCAGAAAAAGAAAAACAAATGTCATGTATTAATGTTTATATGTGGAATCTAGAAAAGTGGTGTAGATGATCTTATTTGCAAAGCAGAAATGGAGACACAGATGTAGAGAACAAATGTATGGACACCAAAGGAGGAAAGGAAGGTAGGATGAATTGGGAGATTGGCCTTGACGTATACACACTAGTGATACTATATGTAAAACAGATAATTAATGAGAACCTACAATATAGCACAGGAAACTCAGTGCTTTGTGGTGACAAAAATGAGAAGGAAGTCCAAAAAAGAGGGGATAGATATATGTACATGTAGAACTGATTCACTTTGTTGTACAGCAGAAACTAACACAATCTTGTAAAGCAACTATACCCCAATAAAAATTAATTTAAAATGCCGAAACCAGTAAGCTGATGGTTTTTCACACAGGCAGCATCCAGGGGCAGGCAAATCTGTAGAACCTGAGAGGAGTCATGGTTCTGATTTTTCTCCCCATTATGGATTAGCAGGATTTTTTTTATAGCAGCAGTGAGGAGTCATGGCTGATTAGATAAAGACCTTATAATAGAGTCTGAACTTTGATTAATTACAAATAGAAAAAGTATATAATTTTTGGCTAAAAAGAAGCAACCATTTTGACGTGACTTAATGGGAATCAGTACATCAGAGGCAGAACTGAGACAGGAAAGAGGATGGCAGATGATTTGTGTGAAAGCTAGAGATCGACAGGGACTCCCAGCATTGCCCAATAGCCAGACCTGAAGGAAGCTGGAATTATGTGACTGCCTTGATGCTGTATCTATTATCNGTTGGCTATACCTCAATACAAAACAAAAACGTCAAACAGCTAAAAAAGAAGAAGAAGAAGAAAAACATGTACAAGAATATTCATAGTAGGGCTTCCCTGGTAGATCAGCTGGTAAAGAATCCGCCTCCAGTACAGGAGACACTGGTTTGATTCCTGGGTTAGGAAGATCCCCTGGAGAAGGGAGAGGCTACACACACCAGTATTTTGGGGCTTCCCTAGTGGCTCAGATGGTAATGAAGCCACCTGCAGTGTGGGAGACCTGGGTTTGATCCCTGGGTTAGGAAGATCCCCTGGAGGAGGGCATAGCAACCCACTATACCCACTATAGTATTCTTGCCTAGAGAATCCCCATGGACAGAGGTATATCCCAATACAAAACAGAAAGTTTAGAGGGAGAACATGATGGCAGAGAAGTGGGTGGATGTGGAGTACATCTCTCTCCATAGTATATCAGGAATATACCTTCAGACACAGAGGTACATGCAGAACAACAGCTGAGAACGGACAAGAGTACTTGACCAATGGAAAAGAATATATAGAACCATGCAAAACTTGGTAGGATGAAGGAAGCAGGGGAAAAAACAGGAGTGTTAGTAGTACTGGACCTGTCCTCGGCAAGTGGGGGAACTGAAGCAGGGGTCCAATCCCCAAGTCAGGGCAACTGTCTGAGTCAGAGAAGAAACATTTAAGGCTGAGAGTGAAAGAGCTGATCTGGGGCAGTCTAAATGGAATGAGAACAGACACTCCTTGCCACAGCCATACATACCCCAGGCAGGAATGTGGGTCTCCTAGAAGGAGCAGTGGTTGGGAAGTGGAGTTTAGGGATTGTGGAGCAATCCCAGGGCGAGGACTGCTGTTGACTGTAAAGAGATGGATTGAGGGGATGTGAGGGAGGAGATTGCGGTGGGAAATGCCTGTAGAGGAAACCAGGTAGTCATAGAAGTAAGGCGCTACTGCTGAGTTATGCAGAACACCAGTGGAGACATCACCATAGCTTCTCTCTTCACACACCAGCATCGGCAGCTGAACTATAGAGAGGCTGGCCCATCAAATGCCTTATGCCTGAACTACAGAGTAGGACCCCATCCAAGGTGCTCCTTTCAGTGACTGATGCATGGAACTAGAGTAGGATCCCAACCAGGGTGCCCCCTTAAGTGCCTGTCGTGCCAAACAACAGAGAAAGACCCCAGGCAAGAAATCTCTCTAAATGCCTGTATGGGCAGAGCCACGGAGAAAGACTGGCCAAAGAGGCCTTCTAATCGCCAGCTACAAGAGGCTCAAAAAAGGGCTCTGAAAGGGCCATAACTCCTGCTGCAGAGGCAGTCCGAATCCTTGCACACTTGGCGCCACCAGGGTCTCTGCAAGCCAAGCAGCTGCATCACCTTCACGCTCAACTCTCACTGGGACAGAGCTGCCACAGGCAAAAAAAAAAAAAATCTTATGTTTATGCTCACAGGGTCATTTCGGTCCTGTCTCTTTGTGACCCTGTAGACTGTGGCCTGCCAGTCTTCTCTGTCAGAGAAGGGGTTCTCCAGGCAAGAATACTGGAGCGTATTGCCAAAACTGGTTGCCATACCCTTCTAGAGCACTACATTTCCTGCTGCCCTAGCCACCAACCCCCCTGAATACCTGGTGCTGCCAGAACCCCTACGAACCAAGCAGCTGCACCACCTCCACACCTGGCCCTCACAGGGGCAGACCCAGGCCCTCCAGGGCAGCCTCAGGAGCTAAAGCCCACGGACAACACACATGTAGAAGTGGAAATAAAACCACACTTGAAACCCAAGGGCAGTGTGGCTAAGAAAAAGACCCAAAACCTTCCCACCAGCTATACAAGCTGCAGATTAAATCCACACAATCAACTAAGACGACTCTGTGTCTAAGGAATATATAAAAGGTCATTGAGAGTGCCCACAAAAGAAAACACACTAGCTCTGACAGCTGTGGACATTGGAGGCAAGAACACACAGGAGTAGGACAAGATTAGAACCTGAGCAGCCTCCACAGCAGGTCCAGAGATCAGCACAGTGTTGGAAGACATCCTAGGGAGGTAAGGTGAACTGATTCCTGGTATGGGAAAGGACTCTGACAGCAGCAATTCAAGAAAAACATTTATTATTTTTATTTCTTGACTTGTTCTGTAGATTCTTTCAGTTTTTTTTTTTTTTTTTTTTTTACCCCTCTGTTGTAGTT
This sequence comes from Neotragus pygmaeus, assembly GCA_006410875.1. Lineage (NCBI taxonomy): Eukaryota > Metazoa > Chordata > Mammalia > Artiodactyla > Bovidae > Neotragus > Neotragus pygmaeus. The sequence goes on along the minus strand of SJYV01020764.1, from coordinate 274,369 downwards.
GTCAATTTTATTGGCACTAAGCAATCCAATTNAGGCAAGAATATTGGAGTGGGTTACCATTTCCTCCTCCAGGAGATCTTCCCAACCCAGGGATCAAACCCACGTCTCATGTGTCATTCTGCATTGGCAGGTGGATTCTTGACCTCTGAATCACCTGGCCATTCCAGGCAGAGGAAAAACACATGTAAAGGTATGACAAGAGAATGAGAGCGTAATGTGGGTAGTGGACAGTGATGAGACAGGTCTTCCCTGCAATTGATGGCTTCAGGAGAACACCCTAGTAGAGTGTAAGATAGTGTGTATGTGTGTGTGTGTGTGTGCACGTGCAGGAAGACAATGGAAACTTGACCAATCATATATAAAAACCATGTGGCTATTTTGCCAAAGCTGTACTGCAGATTTAATCTCTGTTGATGTTCATTTATGATAATTGAGCTGTCTTCTGAAACGTCTTATCAAGGGGATTTGTGAAGTGTTACTTCTGTGGTCTTCGTTGGAGGTTACCCAGGCACTCAGGCCAGCTTAGCATGCTCTCTCTCTGTGGTGGACATGGTTCCTTGTGCCAGAAGCATCTCTACCATGAGGATTAAATTCATGTTCAGTTTTCTTCCAATATCTAATTGACGTCATGGACACAGTGATGCCTTTATGTTTGCTTTTCTGTAGGAACTCATAGATGAAAGTGGAGAAGGGGCTGCTGGTGCTACCAAACAGCTTCTCCATGAGGTCCTTGGACCATTTGCTGTAGCTTCTTTTCTGTCACTGCTGTTGCCAGGGCCAAGGTGCCAGCAACCAGTGATGGCCAAGGCTTCTCCTTCTGCCTATGGAGCCTCTCTAGCAAGACTGTGGTAGCAAAAAATTAAAAAAAAACAACCACAACTCATCTTTACAGCATTTTTAAAAAGTGTTTTGTTCTCTAATAGTATTAAGGGCACAGTCCAAGATGGTTCCATGCTTCTGCAGTATAATCCCACCAGTCAAGCAAATTTCTTCATGGCAAAATCATCTGAATCTTTTTCCAAGTTGAAGTTGGTGCAGAGAGTCAATGCTGTCCAATAACAAGGATTCATTTCACTCTAGACATAAACAGGAAGAGCTGATACATGACTATCCAGGCTTCTCATAGCCAGAGAGCCCACCCAGCTTCTCTCACCCTGTTTACTTGCTCAGTCTCTTACTATAGTGGGAGTTTTGAGGAGTCTGTGCAAGAGGCACTCACCAGACTTTTGCCATTGTTTTGATAACCTATTACCACTAGTCTGAGATCTCAAAAATAAAAACGGCAAAAGGTTAATAAAGAGGTAAGTTTGGTGGAGGAGGACAGCATAACTGCAGGGTATCTGGATTTAAAAGCTGTTTGTCCCAGGTTGGCATAGCCCTGTCTAACCCACCTGGTGCTCACCTTCTACCATGCTCCTTGTTGCATGAGTCCCTCTTACTGTGTATGAATGACTGACTGACCTCTGTTTTCCTCTCTGCCCTCCCTGACATTCGTGGTTCAGTATTTCAGCTTTTCAAATCTCAGCTCAGTCATTACTTCTTTAGTGAAGACTTCTCTGAACTTTTAGTTATAAACCTCTCAGTCCCATTTACCTCTCATAACAGAGCCCTTACCATATTCCACATTTATTTGGGTTTATCACCTGACTAATGCCTGTCTCTTGTATTAGACTGAATAATCCAGAAGAACAGAGATGCCATTTTTTTCCCTCGGTGTTACATCTCTAGTGTCTGCAACATAGCAGGTCCTCAATAAGTATGTATTGAATGTATGATTGAAGGAAGGATTTTCTCTGAGAAAGAACATGAGACCCTCCAGTTACTAGACCTTCTAGAAACTTCTCCTGTATACATGCCATGACTATCTACTGATGCCTGGAAAATAGTACAGGCAGCTAAATATATTCTGGAAAATCGAGTCTTATTATTTGCTCAGGATATATTGTATAAATTCTTCTGGGACAAGGTTTATAAAATGCTTTCTTGAAATATTTGTGGGACAAAATCAAGTCTGGGCTTTCATCTTCCTTCAACTTCCTTGAATCAGTCCTTTCAGCAACTGATTTTTCCCTGAAGATACAGATAATGGACATTTTCCTTCAATCCTTACCCTAGCACTCCCTCTAAATCTCCTAATATTGAATGATGCAATTCAAAATTTAAATGCCAAACAATAGAAATTCTGGAGAGCAGATGAATGAATGAACTTCATACATGAATGAAATTAAACATTTTTTTTAAATCAAAGGAGCTTTCTTAGTATGATTGAAAACACATTTGCACTGTGAATTTAGGATAAGCTCAAACAACTCAAGGTTATTTACACATTAGAAATGATGCTTTTGAATTGTGNTGAATGAACTTCATACATTAATGAAATTAAACATTTTTTTTAAATCAAAGGAGCTTTCTTAGTATGATTGAAAACACATTTGCACTATGAATTTAGGATAAGCTCAAACAACTCAAGGTTATTTACACATTAGAAATGATGCTTTTGAATTGTGGTGCCGGAGGAGAATCTTGAGAGTCCTTTGGACTGCAAAGAGATCAACCAGTCAATCCTAAAGGAAATCAACTCTGAATATTCACTGGAAGGACTGATGCTGAAGCAGAAGTTCCAATAACTTGATCACCTGTTGTGAGGAACTGACTCATCGGAAAAGACTCTGATGCTGAGAAAGACTGAGGGCAATAGAAGGGGCAAGAAAGAATGAAGTGATTATTTGGCATCACCTGTGTGAGTTTGAGCAAGCTCCAGGAAACAGGGAAGGATGCAGAAGCCAGGCTTGCTGCAGTCCATGGGGTGTCAAAGAGTTGGACATGACTCAGTGACTGAACAACAACGGAAGAACACTCAAGATGCCAGAGCACAGCTATGGGAACCTCAAACCACAGATCATAGTCCTGCAATTGTCAGTAGACTTTTGCAGACCAAAAAAAAGGAAAGAAAAAAGACTCTTTCCTCTGTATCCTCCCCTTTTAAGTCTTCCAGGTCTCCTTTGAGTAGCTCTTATCTGTAAGTAGTCAGTCATTTCACTGTGTTGCTAAGCCATGTGGCTTCCTCTAATGCATCACTGCCACTGTCACTGACTCTGAGAAATAAGTATCCCCAAATCTCTAGCTCCCCTAGCCTGAATCACCCTAGTCCCAGGGTGCTTTGGCACCTGTAGGATTCTCTCAGTCTTTTATCCTGGCACTTAAGCAGTTAGGACTTTAAGAAACTGTTAGAATCATTTTTAGCTCTGAGCTGCTACTGCTGCTAAGTCGCTTCAGTCGTGTCCGACTCTGTGCGACCCCATAGACAGCAGCCCACTTGGCTCCGCCGTCCCTGGGATTCTCCAGGCAAGAACACTGGAGTGGGTTGTCATTTCTTTCTCCAATGCATGAAAGTGAAAAGTGAAAGTGAAGTCGCTCAGTCGTGTCCAAGTCTTAGTGACCCCATGGAATGCAGCCTACCAGGCTCCTCTGTCCATGGGATTTTCCAGGCAAGAGTACTGGAGTGGGGTGCTATTGCCTTCTCTGAGCAAATGATTAAAAAACTGGGACGGACTCTCTTCAAAGACCACAGGCCTAGGGGTGTGGACTGGAATCTCAAAGCTAGAGCTTGTGTCTGAGTAATCGCCCACTCCCAGTGTAGCCTTGGCACCCTTACAGAGCCCACCAGTGCCCTGCCCCATCAGGTGCATGTGGTGGGTAAACTGCTGCCTTATTTCTTCTTTTGTTCTGTCTGCTGTCCCCTCCTTGTACAAACAAGTGCTTATGCTAATAGCAAGATACAGCCCAACCTTAAAAAAAAAGGGTGTAGTGATCAGTATCCATCATCTTTCCAAGTGCCTTGTCACTACATCAATTAATACAATTGAGCAAAAAATGTCACGGGCCCGGTGGAAAAACCTTTTCACAGCCTTTCAGGGGGAAGTTTACTTGCAGCTTTTTCCCCTTGCATTAGCTCCTGTCATCTACAAAACAACAGAACCCAGTGGTGTCAATTATATTTGATTGACTGAGTAAAGCACACACACAAATAAGCGAAAACAATGGACACAAAAATCTATAGATGACTCCCCTTGTCAGAGAGGATGCTTGTCTTCTCCATTTTCATGCGGCATGGTGTCCTGCTGCTCCTGGCTTAAATGTTTCCTTCAGCCCCCAAACTATCACCAATTAAGTTAGCAGGGTCTTCAAAGGTGTCAAACGACTCCCTAGGCAATCGGCTCTAACTGCTGTTCAATAAATGAGGTCTAATTTATCAGTTTAACTTCACTTCTAAAAACCTAATGCTTCACAGTACTGGGCACTGTTTACCTAGACCAAGGCTCAGCCAGAGCCGGCAGCAGGCTAAAGTTATGGCCCATCTCATAACGACCGCACATTATATGGGATGTCTATTTTTTCCCCATTTCCTAATTTCAGTGTGGACTTTCCAACTCTGGACTTTTTTTGCACTTATCACCTTGCACACACGAAATTCCCTTGAGCCAACGTCGAACCTGAGTCTGGACTATCGTTGGTGCCGACAGTTAATAATGGGGGAGGAGAAGCAGAACCGGTCTCTCTCTTTTTACTTTCTGCCTTTGTGTTGTCACTGTGTAGAGACTCACATTTTTAAAAACTCCAGGAGGTTAACTTTGGCAGCAGAACAGGAAATGAATGTTTGGGCTCGTGTTTCTAAGTAAATTAAACAGGTACAGATTTGGCACAAGGGCTGTTGAAGTAGAAAGTCTTATGAATAAATGAGCCAGAAATTTTAATTAACAGCCTATGAGTGAAAATCATTCAAAGCCAATGAAGAGACCAAGAAAGCAGTACCTTAATGCTCAAACGTACTAACCACATTAAAACGGCTCATGTTTATCTTAATACCAAATAAGACAATGAGCAAGATAGATTAAAAATATTTCTTGATGGGATTGAACATGGACTTGGAGACTGAAAGGGTATATCTAGCCTTGTAAAATATGAGTTTATTTATAGAGTAAGGATATATATATATATATATGTTAAAGTTGGGCTGAAGTGAATGGGCAATAACATGTATTATATTAAGAAAGTGTACATGACTGTAGAGATATTTGCATTTTAACAGGAAGAGATGATATTTGCAAATACTCCTAAATTTGCAGCTCTATCTCAGGCAAGGGATAATTGGAATTTGGATAAAAATCACATTTTGTAAGTAAATTTACATCATTCTGGAGACTCAACATTTTTCCATAATCCTAAAATATTTCTTAAAGACACACTGCACTTGATGTGTAACTGGGGGCAATATTTCATTATTAATATGCTTTCTCTGGTGCCTCTGTGAGCACATTAACTTTGCCCTAATCCACCTGAGGAATCCAATTGCCAAGAGGAAAATTAAGATTTGATCACAGAAAGAAAGCCTGTAGAAATAATACATTCTTTAGCTCCAGACGCGCACAGTAGATTTTTATAGTAGGAAGAATAAGCATATAAACAAGGCTTAGAATGGTATTTTATAGATTGCTTTGTTTCTTCTTTAGCATACCAAAAAACCAGAAGGACCCAGCTCACAGAGCTCTGTGGTGGTGTAGACATCCCATGATCTTACAGTGGTATAGACATCCCATGATCTTATGGTGGTACACACAGAACAAGAAAATGTTTCTCTCTCTCTCCAGCTGCCCTCGCTTTCCAACTTCAGTCCCATGCTGGGTAGAACGCTGATTGTTTCAACCTGTCAAGACTCCCATCACTGCCTACCACCTCCAGTTCCTCGTGTTCTTATCATCAAGATCATATAGTGTGGGGCTTGGTCACTTTCCATTTGCTGCAGGTATGGTAGCCCCTTAGCTTGTTAATTTATCCACATCAGGGATATTTTATTTTATAGAAAAGTATAGACTATGGAGTCAAACACAAGTATCTTTGAATCCATACTCTGCCATGTGTTAGCTGTGAAACATTGAATATTGGCTTGTGTGTGTGTGTTAGTCATTCAGTCATGTCCGACTCTGCGACTCCATGGACTGTAGCCCACCAGTCTTTTTTGTCCATGGAATTCTCCAGGCAAGAAGACTAGCTTATCCTGGGGATCTTCCTGACCCAGGGATTGAACCTGGGTCTCCTGCATTGCAGACACATTCTCTGCCATCTGAGCCACCAGGAAAGCCCTGAACATTGCTTGCTTACCCGGAAGTGGGTATACTGCTATCCCATAGAATGGTTTTGAGCAAAGATTTAATTTATGTAACGGGCTTAACGCAGGAACTGGTACTCTTCCTTGCTTAGAAATATCTGATGACTTCTCCTTCACCCACAGGAAAGAAGTCCTGCAACATTAACCTGGATGGTCTAGCCCCTGCCTACCGCTCCAGCGCCATCTGCTGCCTCACTTCACAAAACTGAACTCCAAGCTAGACTTTAAAATTCTGTAGTCAATATCTTTCATAAAACATGAGTAAAGGTAAAGTAGATTTGTTGAGAGGTTAATTAGACTGAAATCTTGCATTCTATCTATGCAAGCAGTCACTATGGTTATCCCACCCTGTAAAGCCTTATATTGTGTGTCTGCATGCTGGTATATACCAAGATCTAAATTTTAAACATCTCACAGTTAATTAAGAATGAGCAAGGAGAGGAGGGATAAATTAGGAGACAGGGATTAACAGATACACATTAATATATAGAAAACAGACAAACAACTCATTGGAAAAGACTCTGGGAACTATACTCAATATCTTCTAATAACCTATCATGGAAAAGAATCTGAAAAAAAATCTGTATATAACTGAATCACTTTGCTGTACACCTGACACGACAGTGTGGATCAACTATACTTCCAAAACAGCTTTTTTTAAAGAATGAGTCAAGTGTATTTTTTTCTCAAAATGCAAGAGTGATATAAGGAAGGGTTAGCAAAATATTAAATCTATTATATTTGTGTGTTTGATTCAGTGTATAGTAACATTATATTTGTATGATAACAGTGGTACATAAAATTATTTTTAATTTTATGACAAATTCCTGAAATACTTTGTGTTGCCATTTTGAAAAAAGAAACAAAACTGAATTCCAAGTATACTGAACTTCCCACATATTTCTGAATGTGACAAGCTGTGTCAGGCTTCCATTCCTCTGCTGTTCTGATCCCTCTGCCTGGAAGATCAGTGAGGATTGTCTTTATAAAAAGGCAGCCTCCCTAAGACAGAACTGAGCCTCCTCCTTGAAAGCATTCCCGTAGCCCATGAATGTTTCACAAAACTTGATCACATTCCTGTTGTTTACCTGTCATGCAAACATGGCATAAACTCTTTGAGGGCAGGGACTAACTTGTTGCTTAGCCACTAAGTCGTTTCTGACTCTTTGCAACCCCATGGACTGCAGCACACCAGGCTTCCCTGTCCTTCATTATCTCCTGGAGTTTGCTCAAACGCATAACCATTGAATTGGTTATGCCATCCAACCATCTTATCCTTTTCCATCCCCTTCTCCTTCTGCTCTCAGTCTTTTCCAGAATCAGGGTCTTTTCCAATGAGTTGGTTCTTCATATCAGGCTTGAAGAACCTGATTGGAATTTTGGCTTCAACAGGGACAGTGTCTTACTCATCTTTATATACTGAGTACACAATATCTGGCACATAGGAGGCTTTTAGTAAATGTTGAGTAAAAAATAGTTATTTTCCATAGAGCAAACAGTATATACTAAGTTCTTAGTTAATATTTGATTGACAGTCTATTTCTATTAGACTTGAAACTGGGCTGACAATGTAATTAAGAGATGTAATTAGACAACTTTTAACACCTCAAATTTCGATTTCCTATTTTTGGCCAAGCCGCATGGCTTGTGGGATCTTAGTTTCTGCACCAAGGATTGAACCTGGACCCTCAGCAGTGGAAGCATCTAGTCTTAACCATTAGACCGCCTAAGGATTCCGTCAGTTGCTTACTATTTACCCACTATTAGTATTTCAAGGGCTTCCCTGGTGGCTCAGATGGGAAAGAATCTGCTTAAAACAAGAGAGACTAAGGTTCTATCCCTGGATCAGGAAGATCCTCTGGAGAAGGGAATGGCAACCCACTCCAGGATTCTTGCCTGGAGAATCCCATGGACAGAGAAGTCTGTCGGGCTATAGTCCATGGAGTTGCAAAGAGTCAGACACGACTGAGCAACTAACATTCCATTACATCATCTGTATTTCAAGTGCTTCAAGGATGTATCCTTCACTCCTCCATTGATTAAGTAGTACTATTTGAGTAAATTCTTGCAAGAAATTGTTAATAAAATCTGCTATTCATTTGGAATTTTGACTTTGTGTCAACGTTAATAACTTTTGGTGCTGCAGTTCTCCATATCCTGTATATATATGAATAAACTGACTACTGGTTAGCACTGGACCATGAGCTGTAAAGTGCAATTTTCATGCCTGCCTTGAGTGACCTGAGAGTATGTCTCCTATTTCATAAAAGGGAGAGTGGCTATTAGATGGAATTTTAAACAAATAACTGTGCTCAGAATGTTCCGCACATTTAACAGCATGTTCCTGCTGCAAGGCCAGTGAGGCCCAGCTATAAATGATCCTGTTGGAGACAGTTTGGAGGGGGTCCATGTTGGCATGAGGAATGTTTGCAGGCAGGCAGCAGGGCCCAAAGCAACAACTAAGCTTTAAGGTCAAGCTTCCATCCTTTCTGGATGGAAGAATTGGGCAGTACTTGATCCTGAAGGGACTGAGGGCTGTACAGATTTTCAGGCAAAGATACTAGTTCAGAAGGACATGACTAACTCTGACTTCTAAAAATCAACTTGGAGGCCATCAAAAATGGAGAAAGAGCGTAGCACTTTCCAGTCTGTAATGCATACACAAATACTGTGGGGCTCTTGTTAAAATGCAGTAATGGGTGGAGCATGAGGTGCTCCCAATAATGCAGGTGATGCCAATGCTCCTTTAAGGAGTAAGGAAAGAGATGCTTCAGGTTGGGGAAACCTGATTTTTTATTTTAATTCATAAGGCAAATCAGACAGAGAAAACCCTGCTAAGAATCCTCAGAAAAACAGACTCTTGACAATTCTAGACTTGTTCCAGGTCCTGTAATCCATTTCTTGGCAAGAATCCTTTTCTTTTGATGGCAAGAGTAGGTGTAAGCGGAAGAGAGCATTTGCTGTAGGTACTTTCTGGTTTTTGTTGTTGTTGTAGGTTGTACTATAGTGGAACTTTACAAAGATATAGATTCTCCTGGACCAGGAATCAGAATATACATATATTCATATATAGTTCTATTTATAACTCTGCTCATCAGCTAGATTGTGCCCATGAAGCCCCATCTGAGTGGAGACAGTTGGAGCTGGCTCTTTGTCTTGGTCTCTGTGTGGGGGCACGAGAGTGAAGGGGAGGTTGCTGGCATTGTTCTGATCCTGTACTTTTGCTTTATGTACACTGCCACTTAATGCCTGCAGAACAATTTTTAACACTTGGATTTTATTGGGTTTTAAGAATTAGTATGTCCTGTTTTAGTTTCCTTTAGCCCTGGTGCGAGTGTGTGTGTGCATGCACGTGCATGCATGTGCCTGCTATAACTTCACCTGTGCTCAATTTCAAGTCCTGGCAAAAGGATACCAGAAGCTTCTGATTGATAGCTTCAGTGAGCATTCTGAAAACTTAGAACTTACCTCACCAGGACTCTTAAAGAAGAAACCACTGACCCAAAGAAGTCCTAGGCAAAAGCATGACGTTTTTCGCTTGTTTCTTAGCTGCCATTTACTCCCATTTAGTGCAAAGACTGATTTCCTGGGTCATAATTGAGACCTGATTGAATAAAGAAAAAACGCCCATTACTCTGAGGGAGCAGGTTATGTGAATTAGGATAAGTTGGGATCCAGGAGGCATTTTCGCTGGAGTTCTTCTTATGAAGCTATTACTCAATTTTTCACGTTAAAACACGTCCCCTAGACAGAATCAGCAGAGACAGGATAAGACGAAGAAAAATGACACCGCAATCCTCGAAGAAAACAAAACCCAATTCCAAATGCTGCCCATCAGCTCAAGCCATTCATCTTCTCTGAACTTTCATGTCATCTTGTTTTATTTCAATCGAAAAGCCACCAGGCAGGGATATACCTTTTGAATGATCTGGAGAACACCGTAGATCCAATTGCTGTTCAGTGATTCTAAGCTTGGCAACCCTAAATAAAACTGAAGGGAAAGGAAGTTCCAAAAGGGACTGGCAAATTAGGAGAAATTTCACCAGATGCTCATTGAAGCAAATGGAAACAGTAGAAAAAGAAATTAAATTACTAGAAGATCAATATATTTTTATTTTTATTTAAAAATGTGATATGTTTCAGATACTACACTTTAGTGCTTCAGGTGAAAACTATTAAAAACAAACATTAGGTGTAAAATGCACATTTATCAGTTAAATAAATTAAAGAGAACCCCTACTCAGTGTTCTCATCTTTCACATGAGAACTGTAAGGGTAGTTGCAAGATTTAAGATAGGTATATATAGCACTTAGTGGTTCTCTGGTGGCTCAGACAGTAAAGAATTCACCTGCAATGCAGGAGACCTGAGTTCAATCCCTGGGTTGGGAAGATCTCCTGGAGGAGGGCATGGCAATCCACTCCAATATTCTTGCCTGGAGAATCCCGTGGACAGAGGCGCCTGGAGGGCTACAGTCCATGGGGCTGCAAAGAGTCGGACATATCTGAGTCATTAAGCACACACAGCACTTAGCATGGTACCTGGTTCAGAATAGGGTTCAGTTATTATTAGCTATTATCAAAGCTATTTAAAAGGATTGCCTCGGTGCACAAACAGAAGCAATGAACAGAAGAGTAAACTGTGAACCTTCTCAGTATTATAATGTATAGGTGTGTGTGTGCCCAGTCGTGTCCAACTCTGCGACCCTTAGGACTGTAGCCCATCAGGCTCCACTGTCCATGGGGTTTTTCAGGTGAAAGTACTGGAGTGGATTGCCATTTCCTCCTCCAGGGATATTCCCAACTCAAGGATCAAACCTGCGTCTCCTGCATTGCAGGCAGATTTTTTTTTTTACTGCTGAGCCATCAGGGAAACCCATTATGAAGTATAACTATGCAAAATCAGATCTATTTTTAGGACCTAAGGAGCTAAGTTGTAAATCTGTAGGCAACTGTTTATTCTTAACCCATATTTTGAGCACAAGTTATTTCATAAAATTTCTACTCAAAATTCATTGTGTCTACCTAATGTAATGCCTTTTGAGTGAAAGAAATTAGCAACCTAAGACTAGATATATAGTGAGATAAAAGCAAGAAAAGAAGTTATTTTAAGAGGATTATTGAGAAAGGGCATCTTACTCAAATATTTCTTAGAGCAGTAAAGTCTTGACAGGAAGAAAACTTACAGGCTGAAGAATCAGCATGTGGAAAATGCAGAAGCAAGAAATGCATCATGCATCCCAAGAAGCAAAATAACTGAGCATGGCGAAGGAAAGGCTGCATGTTGGCTCACACTGGGGGGCTATGGACGAGTGGGATCCCTCAGCCAAGTTAAGGTATTCGATGCCTTTAAATCACAAAAATGACACCTTCAGATCTGCATTTTAGTAAGATCACTCTTGTGGCTATGGGCAGAATGAAGTGAAGTGAAGTCGCTCAGTCATGTCTGACTCTTTGCGACCCCATGGACTGTAGCCTACCAGGCTCCTCCCATGGGATTTTCCAGGCAAGAGTACTGGAGTGGGTTGCCATTTACTTTTCCAGAGGATTTTCCCCACCCAGAGATCAAACCCAGGTCTCCTGTATTGTAGGCAGACACTTTACCACCTGAGCCACCAGGGAAGTCTTGAAACCATTCTCTAGGCGGAATGGTTGCTGGTGTCAATTCCTGGTGAAAGTGAAAGCGTGAGTCATGTCCAACTCTCTGCAAACCCATGAGCCCACCAGGCTCTTCTGTCCATAGGATTCTCCAGACAAGCATACTGGAACGGGTGGCCATTCTCTTCTCCAGGGTAGCTTCCCAACCCAGGGATCGAATCTGGATCTCCTGCATTGCAGATAGATTCTTTACCATCTGAGCCACCAGGGAAGCCTTCAATCCCTGGTAGGCACCTAAAAATTATGTATCTGTGAATTGCCATGTATTTGTGTCTTCATACAAAATAATCAGAAACAAAGGTTTCCAAGTTGATTCTCCAGCAGTATACCCAAGGACATCCAGATAATCTATCTGAATTCATCTGTAGACAAATATGTCTGGGTGAAGTTTGAGGAAATTTTTACCTGACATAGCCTCTATTCTCTGAGAGCCAGGCATCAAGTTCATTTATTAAGAGTGAAACAGGTAGAGTTTGGGTTCTTGTTTCATGGTTAAAAATCTGACAAGCTCACTGAGTTAATCACAACAGGAAAGTGTGCTATTATCGGTGGTAACACAGGATTACTGAAAATTTCAGTGACCATGGTATCAGATTTATTCTTCAGTCTTCTGAGGGCAGCTTGAACCCTAAAGCTTTTAGGAGCACCCTGGGGGTTTCCCAACCTCAAGTATTAATTACATGACACTGAAAATGCAAAGTGGCCAAGGAAGCTATTCTTTACTTCAGGATTAAGTTGTATCATATGAAACTGCTGATTTCGACAGATTTTAGACTTCAAAACTGGCAGTTTTACTTGGTTCAACCTAGTAAGGTTTTACATATATTGAGAAAGGCTCAAATATTTTGAAAACCAAATTTAGAGGCAAATTCACACCAAGAGATACTGCAGACAATCTCCTCAGCCAGAAAAAGTGGGGGTTTCTGCATTTTCAGCGCTATCTCATTCTGAGACTGTTGAAGACCCTTCTACTGAAAAGGATCATCTTCTGGACCAAACTCTAATCAGGCTCTTCTGAGCTCTTTTTCAATGAGGCCTTGATTTCGGTCTTTCATGTTCATCTCTGCACTGTCCACTTTTAGCAAGAATCCTGCTGAATTGATTTAAGTCGAATCTCATCCCTTCATATGGGATGCCCATGTAGCTCAGTGGTAGAGAATCCACCTGTCAATGCAGGATACATGGGTTCAATCCCTGGGTCGGGAAGATCCCCTGGAGAAGGAAATGGCAACCCACTCCAGTATTCTTGGCTGGGAAATTCCATGGACAGAAGAGCCTGGTGGGTTACAGTTCATGGGGTCGCAAAAGAGCTGGACACAATTTAGTGGCTAAACAACACCTCCCTATCTGACCACTTTGGATCTCTGATTGGGTTCCTCTTCTCCCTTTTCCATCATCATCCCCAGGTGATATTTGGCCATCCTGGCCTACCTTCAGCAAGAATCCTGTGAGGCCAATTTAGCCGGAATTCCTCCTCCCATCTGATGTTTCCTCTGAGCTGTTTTCTGTCCACACACTCCCATTCTGCTCCTTGACTACACATTCCCACTTGTCCTTGTATTTGGAAGGGAGCCCAATCTCTACCCTGCTACAAGACCCCACTGCAGTGGCCCCTACAGCTACGGCGACAGCCCCCTGAGGAAAGTCAGCCTTACCGTTCTATAACACGTGTCACGAACACTATAGCTGATTCACATTGATGTCTGGCAGAAACCAACTCAGCACTGTAAAGCAATTATTCTTCGATTTAAAATAAATACATTTAAAAAAAGGGGTTATGAATAATTTTTCCTTAACTCTGTGAACTGTGAGGAAGGGCAACTCAGCCTCGTCAGAAGCTGCGGCTCTTCGTGATCATCAGGCGCCCTGCGCATGCGCCTGTTATCGCGAGACCTTGAGTGCTGCTTGTTACGGGTCCCACTCCGCGTACAGTCAGGCTCAAAGTGGTCCTCCGGGCAGAGTGTGTGTTGAGAGACCTGCTGGGGACTTCTCACCCTCCAGTCTCCGCAGGTGGGTGAGCTGGGGCGCTGGGGGCAGGCTGGGGGCTGTGTCCTGCAGGGTCCAGAGCCCTCGTCAAGGCCCGCTCCCCCCGCCCCTCCCCGGTTCCACCCAGGCTTGGAGGCAGCAGCAAACCTCTCCCATCCCTGCCTCAGCAACCAGACGGCAGTGGTGGTCTCCACGGGATACAGTCCTGGGGGCCTGGCCACTGTTTGCGTGGCCTAAAGAGCCTGAGAGCCGGCCGAGTCCTCGGTGCTGGCTCCCTCAGTGATGATGGCTGGGCAGGCTCTGGGGCCCTGGCTCAAGGGAGCTGCCAGCTGAGATCTGCCTCCTCAACCACTGAATGCATACTCCCGGCAGGGTAACCAGCCTATTCAGGGTCCCCTCCTTTTAGCCAGGATCTGTACCTTGGAGGGAAAAAGTCGAGTCTTGGGACTTTGCCTCTTCTTGTCAGAACAGAGAATTATATTTGTTTTGGCGGAGATTTACAGGAACTCCAAGGAGTTTGGAGTTTTTAAAGCATGAGCCACCTGTCCGCTTGTATAGCCTTGCAATAAACCTTTCTCTGCTTCACACTCCGAAGTTTTGGTATTGTTTGGCCTCACTGGGTATCGGGCACATGGGCTTGTGTACCACTAGTTAATTGCTCCATGTTGTTGACTGTTACTGATCTTCCTCAGTTAACTGTGGACCCAAAACCAGCCTCCTGTATGCTTTCAGCTGGACACTCTTAGACCTGTGTGTAAAGCTCTAATTTTTGTCAAAATCAAGGCCAAATCCATTCTGCCTCTGATTTCTGTTTCCACAGTCTACCGCAAGTCTCTCAAGTCATCTGTCATTCCCCAAACTCTTGACCTCTGGGCCTGCCCTTCCTTCCCATATACTCACAATTCTCTCCTCCCCTCCCTGCTAAGCCCTTCCAGGGTGCTCTTGGGAACTCCCTCTCAAGTGGCTTCCTTTCAAGTTCAGCCTCTTTTCAAGTGGCTGGGCAAGTCAGCCTGAACCCAGATGGACAGAGCTTTAAGCAACCTTGCTGTGGTTCTAACCCAATTCAGCTTTATCAAAAATTGTTCTAGAATTCCAGAATGTTCTTGAATTTCAATTCCAACAATAGAACAAGGTCTATTTCTGGGTCTGACTCCCCCTGTAGGGGAAGGGTTAAGACTGGTGCATCAGTGACTCCAACAAAATCAGTTAGCTCATTAATATCCTCTCACATTCTGCCATGTTCTATCCTAAAACCCCTCAGACTTCATTTCCCTTCTTGTTCTGCTTAGGTCCATGGCACATCATTATATTAATTCTCTCAAAAACATCTTTGTCCCTCGCATTAAAAATATAACTTGATCAAAATAATAAACCTGTTATTATCCAGCTAAAGGAAGATTAAATCTAGGAATCCAGTTTCTTCCTCATTTGAGAAAAATAGGCAGGCAGACAATCAGAGACAAAAGTGGTAGCTGAAAGTAACTTTTTCTGCCAGAGTCTTGTATTCTTAGATAATATTCTCCATCTTCACACCATCTACTTAACGACGGGTGGTTTCACAATTTCCTGAGGTATTGCCTTTCACTTAAACACCAAACCCAGCAGCCAAGCCTTACTTTCTTCTTTCCCAGTGGTTTCTCCACTTTCAAAGTAGTTTGTGGCTAAGTCAGGGATCACCTTCCAGAATGATGGGAAAAGTAGGAGCACAACTTAAATTGGTTTGGGGCCCAGAGGTCTCAATGTCTAGAGTTCCTAAACTTCTCTGTGGTTGAAAATTATGCTCATGGCAAATCATTGCCAAGGTGTCAAATGAAAAATTCTAAGAAGCCTAAGGATTTCAGGGTACTGGATAGGTTACAGGGAAGGGATATGCCTATATTCTGGCTAAAGATTTCTCTAATGCTATCACAAAGCCAGTATGCCTTAAACCGATCCCTTTTGACTATTAATAAAATATTTGACCTAAGAAAATTGACACAGGCAATAACTCTCTGCCCTTTAATCACACTTTGTAATCAATATTGTAAGGAACTAGGCACACTTTGGGGTACAATGTAGGATGGGGAAAGCTGCAAATGGAAGGTGGGTCATTTCTAGCCTATTTCCCTCCTTGTTCTTACTTCCACTCCACTGTTGGTACTGGCAGGGAGGTGATCTAATTAGAAATCTTGTCTATAGTAGAGAACACTGTTTATTAAAATTCAAGCATTTCTTCCCAACTAGGACCTGCTTATCAGACTCTTGTTGGAGTTGGGTATGACCATGAGTTTGAGTTCAAGACAGTCAAATCAGAGGACATGTGGTGCTGTATCTGGGCCATAGCTTTGTAAGAAGAACTGTGCTTCTTCCTGACTTTCTCTTTTCACTGGCTGATACAACAGATGGTAAGGACCTAGGGAAGGGCAGAGTCCACAAAACAGAAGAACCCTCACCAACCAGGAGCCCTTGGTTGGATTCTTCCACAAACAAGAGAGAAAATTCTATCATATTTGTCCTTATACATTTTTATCTCTGTGCCCTAGCCTGCCTGAACTCATTCAGTACGTTCATCAAATACACTTAACTCCTCATAAAGGTGTAACAGATCTCTTGCTCTTATTCAAAAATATGTATAAACAATGTAATATTAGCTATAGAAAAATAAGCAATGCTATTCGCAGCAACATGGATGGACCTAGGGGCCTTTCCAGGTGGTGCTAGTGGTAAAGAACCCACCTGCCAATGCAGGAGACCTAAGAGATGCAGGTTCGATCCTTGGGTCGGGAAGATCCCCTGGAGGAGGAAAGCACTACCCAATTCAGTATTCTTGCCTGGAGAATCCCCTGGACAAAGGAGCCTGGCAGGCTACAGTCCATATGGCCACAAAGAGTTGGACATGACTGAAGCGACTAAGCATGTATGCATGGGTGGACCTAGAGGTTATTGTACTAAGTGAAGTCAGGGAGAGAAAGACAAATGTCATATGATACCACTTATATGTGGAATTTACTTTTAAAAATGATATACAAAACAGAAACAGACTTACTAATATTGAAAATAAGCTATGGTTACCAAAGGGGAAAAGTGTGGTAGGGGAAGGGATAAACCAGGAGCTTGGAATTAACATACACACACTACAAAATATGAAAGATAGATAACCAACAAGGGCCTATTGTATAGCACAGAGGACTCTACTTAATATTCTGTGATAACCTATATGGAAAAATAATCGGAAACAGAATTAATATATGTATATGTATAACTGAATCATTTTGCAGTAACCAGAATCTAACACATTGTAAATCAACTATACTCCAATAAATTTTTTTTTTTAAGACAGCTATTCAAAGGGAAGAAATGCATTCTGAACTCCAAAAAAAGAGACTATTTTGTTCAGCTTGAAAACAAAACCACTGGCCCATCTGTGTTCGAGAATTTTCAAGACTCCAGTTCTTACCATTTTAGTCCTGCCATTCACAGCACTCACACTGGACTATTTATTTCTGTATGACCATGCACATTTTAAAAGCTCAGATTTCACTCTCAGCTTTACATTCCTCATTTCAAATGTGTTTAGTTGTTTCAGAACAACTGATGTTGAACCTGTTTAGGTTTGCAGTAAGCCAATCCAAAAAGGGAAGATGTTTGTGTAACCATAGTACATATTATCTTTTATAGATATGGCCTCCTCAGACCAAACCAGACTGTGTGTAAAGCTCTACTTTTTGTCAGTTGCCTAATTATCATGTTTTATTTGTATCTGATTTGGTGAATTTTGAGGAATGAGAGAAGGGAGGAATATGAGAGCTATAAAACCCTAATCAGGATCCCCTTTATTCAGCTCTAAAGGGCATGGAAACTTCTTGCTATAACCTCATGGTAACATGAGATCTTTTTGCTTAGAACATGGGCTAAGCTAACGAATGTATGACCAACAACTACATCTGTGAATCTCTTTAGGGCTTACGTGATCTTACTTAATCTTCACAAAAATCGTGGAAGATAGTTGGGAGGGTATTTTGATTCTGGGATTCCTTTTGAAGGAACCAAGATGCAGAGAAAATAAGTGATGAAGCTGAGAAACTGTGACTATAACACAGGTGGCCGGTGTCCACAGCCTTTGTTTTTTGCGTTACACGATACAGTGATTCTTAGTGTCAAAGTGTACCATTTACATTTATGTCCTGTGGCATCATTTTCTCTAAGATGGGGGATCTGCCCAAGCTGATTTCCAAGGTTCCTTCAGTTTATGTGTTTTATGACTACATTCTGCTATCTGCTTTCACATTAAAAAAAAAGTTTCTAGGTTTCCATTATCCTGAAGGCTTACGGCTTTCTCTTCTGCTAATTCTGTTTTCCCAATGTTGAAAAGGGTTCAAGTTTTATGAACTGAAGAGCCCCTTCTTCATTTCTCTTCACTCAACATTGATTTCATGCCCTTAAATACATTATGTTTGAAGCTGTGATTTTCCCCTGGAATCGAGCCAGGGACGAAGTTAATCTCAGCCCATTACGCTACTAATGCTCAGCTTCACCTCAGGATGTTTTCCAAAGTACTTAGAAGTCATTATCTCTTATAGTACTTAGCAGTTTACTGAGTTTCTACTTTGTTTAAAATTAGTGTGACCATATAATTTATTATCTTAACCAGGATACTTAAGTGGGAAAGGAGGCTCTTTTAATAACTATTCTGGGACAACTGGCATTAACTAAGACTGTCCCAATCAAATGGGCACATATGTTCACCCAGTTACAAGGCATCGCTTGAGGTGCAGGAGGGTGTGCTCTAGCTCTAAAATCTATCACTAGTTCCCTCCCATGTTATTATCTATTTTTGCACCCAATTATTGCTTCTCGTGTCTTTTATCGCCATGTATAAGAATGTGTTTATTTATGTACTTAAAAATAACTGCACTTCTCACTGCAGTATTCATTCCATAAAACAGGAACTAACACCTAGGACAGCATTTAACACATAGAAGGTGCTCAATAAATGTTTGTTAGATGAAGGAATAAACAGATTGTCTCCAACCCAAAGACATCTGATGAATTATTCAGAAGATCTCAGAATAAATAAGGTTTTTGCAAAGGAAATAAAAATGCCAGGGACTGGGCTATTTGGGTAGATTTCAGACCTAAACACAGCTGCTTTGTATTTTTGGTGTGTGGTGTAAGTCCCACCATCTACCTCTCCAGTGGCATCGTAGTAGGTGTTATGCTGAGAAACGTTCAAGTTCAGTAGTGTCTCAAATGAATTTATAGCAAATGTAAAGGTATAATGAGGTTTTTTTCCTCTTCATGTGGAATGGAGCCAAAAAGTGGTTTTCTGGCTGCACTCAGCTTCCTCACTACCTCTCACCCACCAACCAACCATGGGGCAGGCAGGATTTTGGGTGCACAACAAAGACTTCAGGGGTCATTCATCACTGGCCCATGATCATCAGCAAAATTCTGCCAGATCAGTAAAAATTGGTAAGGTTTTAGAGGACTGACTCATGGGGACTGAACTCAGAAGAGCCCACTGGAATGCCAACTTGAAAATGTACAAAGGAAATCGAACCTAGAGAACCAGAACATTCATGTGTACTGGTTGGCACAATCTCTTCTATGGAGAAATGTGAATTAGTGTCCAAAGCAGCATGGTAGAAAGCCTTGAAAGTGTGGAGTGCTAGGTCCTCCAGGGAGGAAAATAATGTCAGGTACTTGGGAGGGTCAACTTGCAAAAATACTCAGGTCTGCTCTTTGAAGAACCTTCCCTCCTGTACCGAGTCAGATAGAGAAAATATTTATAATTTTAAGATGTGATTTTTAAATTGTTTGTAATAATACATGCAATAAACTATGGTAAGATTTTAACATAAATGGGAAAGGCTGGAGGGGGCAAAAATAGGAGTTTGGGATTAACAGATATGCACTACTATATATAAAATAGGTAACCAACAAGGGCCTACTGTATAGTCCAGGGAACTATATTCAACATCTTATAATAACCTATCATGGAAAAAATCTGAAAAAGAATATATATATGTAGTGTTAGTCACTCAGTCATGTTTGACTGTTTGCGACTCCATGAACAGTAGCTCACCAGGCTCCTCTATCCATGGGATTCTCCAGGTAAGAATACTGGAATAGGTAGCCATTCCCTTCTCCAGGGAATCTTCCTGACCGGGGGATCAAACCCTGATCTCTTGTGTTGCAGGCAGATTCTCTACTGTTTGAGCCACCATGGAAGCCCAAAAATGAATAAACACACACACACACACACATATATATACGTGTAT
>SJYV01020764.1:211124-254239 GCA_006410875.1 Neotragus pygmaeus | reverse complement strand
TTCTTTACCACTAGTGCTACCGGGGAAGCCCATGTGTGTGTGTGTGTGTGTGTGTGTGTGTGTGTGTGTGTGTGTGTGTGTGTGTGTGTGTATATATTTAAAATTTTAAAATTATCATTTTCTCCCATAATCCAGTTTGGTGGAATTATCACAACAAAGAAATATTCTAGTTGAGAAAATACTTCCTAACACCAAAGGAAGAAATTTGAACTACAATTATAGACACTAAGAGTGTATATCTTTCTAATTCTGGCAAATGCTAAGACAGGAAAGGTCTAAAAGAAGGGTAGTGGGACTTTCCTGATGGTACAGTGACTAAGATGTCAGGCTCCCCGTGCAGGGGACCAGTTTGATCTCCGCCCAGAGAACTAGATACCACATCAGCAACTAAGAGGTGTCACAGCTAAATAACAAAATAAATAAAGAAAAATAAAAAGGAAGGAAACAAGACACTGGTTAGCAATATGAAGCTCCTAGAAGATGAGTGTGTTTGCTCATGTCCCAAACCAAGTGAGATCTCCATGATCCTCTGCCTTTAATTTGGACGAATATCTAAGTGACAGGGAATAAATGTCTTCCTAGCATTACAGTTCAAGTTTCTGGGGAAGTTGCCTTGCCACCTGCATCTTCTGAGAACTTGAACACATTGACAGGCCTCTCTGAGCCTCACTCCCTCTACTAAGCATAGTGAGACATGGTTAATGATGCTTTCCTTGCATGTTTATTATGAGAATCAAATCAGCACTGAAATGGGAGTAACCCAAGGACGAAAACTGCCTCCACCCAGCTTATNATTGACAGGCCTCTCTGAGCCTCACTCCCTCTACTAAGCATAGTGAGACATGGTTAATGATGCTTTCCTTGCATGTTTATTATGAGAATCAAATCAGCACTGAAATGGGAGTAACCCAAGGACGAAAACTGCCTCCACCCAGCTTATAGATCTTGGGAAACAAGTTACTTCTCGTTTTCTCTCTTTATTATTTATTTTTCTTTTTTTCTTTCGTGGCGTTATGTTCTTTATCTGTTGCATGACATAGTTGCTAAAGCCCCTTCAGCATGGAACAACAAAATAAAATTATGCTTCCATTAAATAACCACATTAGAGGGACTTACAAAGTTCTAGTTACCCAAGAAATGGGAACTCAACTTTTCATTTCTTCAGTATTCTAGTATTTCCTTTACTATATTGTTTAGGAGCCAGTAGGGACCTTGTCTTCTTACTGAAAGCTGTTGCTAAAAGAGAAATCTGAATTTTGCCATCTGATGTTCATATTTGCGGCCACTAACTGTGTTGATATTAATAGGCTTTCCTGCCCTTTTTTTTTTTTTTTTGCACCAGGCTCATCATTGTCAGCTGGTATTGACAACCTGCTGAGTTCTAAACCCTATGGGAATGGACACCCAGTTGAGCTGCTGACTTTGGCACCCTGACACATTCCCTTCTGTCTGCTTTTCCATTTCCCAGGCCATTGTTAGTCCTTGAGTACTCTCTCAGGGTGCCTCTTAGCCATTCTGCCTAGGTTCCCAAATACATTCTCAATAAGATATTTCATATTTATATAATCCAATCATTTCCTTCCAAGATACATATGCACAGTGCCAGAGTTTAGATCTGGACAGCTTTTTTAGTACTAGATACACATTGGGGCAATAATTGGGTTTCACAACTGGCTCTGGTCCCATGGCCTACCCTTTGTACTCTTCATAGAGGAGGGCTGCTCTTAGGGTTCCTTTGCTGAATGAAGAAGATATGTGGTTTAGATTCCTGCTCTATCTTCTTCAAGAGAAGTTTTGAGCCCCAAATACCAGTGGATTCATCAGTTTAGGGTGAGAACAGCTCTTCTCCACCAGCCCTAGAGGGGCCAAATTTCCCTGATCTAAATTTATGTCAACTAATCAAGACTGTTGTATTTAAGAGGGACTTGAAAGGTAAACAGAAGCAGGAAATACTAAGAAAAGCAGCAAGAATGCAGAGAAGAACTATACAAAAAAGATCTTCATGAACCAGATAAGCATGATGGTGTAATCACTCACCCAGAGCTATACATCCTGGAATATCAAGTCAAGTGGGACTTAGCAAGCATCATTACAAAAAAAGCTAATGGAGGTGATGGAATTTCAGTTGAGCTATTTCAAATCCTAAAAGATGATGTTGTAAAAGTGCTGCACTCAATATGCCAGCAAATTTGGAAAACTCAGCAGTGGCCACAGAACTGGAAATGTCATTTTTCATTACAATCCCAAAGAAAGGCAATACCAAAGAGTGTTCAAACTACTAGACAACTGCACTCAGCTCACAAGCTAGCAAAGTAAAGCTCAAAATTCTCGAAGTCAAGCTTCAACAGTACATGAACTGAGAACTTTCAGATGGTCCAGCTGGGTTTAGAAAAGGCAGATGAACCAGAAATCAAATTGCAAACTTCTGTTGAATTATAGAATTATGCAAGAGAATTCTACAAGAGCATCAAGCATTCTGCTGCATTGACAATGCTAAAGCCTTTGACATTGTGGATCACAACAAATTGTGGAAAATTCTTAAAGAGATGGGAATATCAGACCACCTTCCTGCCTCCTGAGAAAACTGTATGTAGGTCAAGAAGCACAGTTAGAACTGGACATAGAACAACAGACTGGTTCCAAACCAGGAAAGGAGTATGTCAAGGCTGTGTAATGTCACCCTGCTTATTTAACTTATATGCAGAATACATCATGCAAAATGCCAGGCTGGAAGAAGCACAAGCTGGAATCAGGATTGCCAAGAGAAATATCAATAACCTCTGATATGCAGATGATAGCACCCTTATGGCAGAAAGTGAAGAACTAAAGTGCCTCTTGATGAAATTGGAAGAAAAGAGTGAAAAAGTTGCCTTAAAACTCAACATTTAGAAAATGAAGATCTTGATATACCATCCCATGACTTCATGGCAAACAGATGGGGAAACAATGGAAACAGTGAGAAACTTTATTTTATTTTTTGGTTCCAAAATCACTGCAGATGGCAACTGCAGCCATGAAATTAAAAGATACTTGCTCCTTGGAAGAAAAGCTATGACCAACCTAGACAGCATATTAAAAAGCAGAGACATTATTTTGCCAAAAAATGTCTCTCTGGTCAAAGCAATGACTTTTCTAGTAGTCATGTATGAATGTGAGAGTTGGAGTATAAGGAAAGCTGAGAGCTAAAGAATTGATACTTTTGAACTGTGGTGCTGGAGAGAATTCTTGAGAGCCCCTTGGACTGCAAGGGGATGGAGCCAGTCAATCCTGAAGGAAATTAGTCCCGAATAGTCATTGGAAGGACTGATGCTGAGGCTGAAATTGATGCAAAGAACTGACTCATTGGAAAATACCCTGATGTTGAGAAAGACTGAAAGCAGGAGGCGAAGAGGATGGCAGAGTACAAGATGGCTGAATGGCATCACTGATTTGATGGACATGAGTTTGAGGAAGCTCTAGGAGTTGGTGATGGACAGGGAGGCCTGTCATTTTGTAGTCCATGGGGTCTCCAAGAGTTGAACACAACTGAGTGTCTGAACTGCACTGAAAGATAAACAAACCACTAAGTGGAATTAGGTTGGGAAACAATGTGGGCAGAAGGAAGGTTCAGAGATGAAAACTCACACTGTATTTTAAAAGCAGCAACTATTTCATTGTGTGAAGAAAGTAAGTTGGGTAACTGGGTCATTAGCCGATAAGGCTGGAATTGTACTGAACTCTACAGAATTCCACCAGACTTCCCTGGTGGCTCAGACAATAAAGCATCTGCCTACAATGTGGGAGACCCAGGTTCAATCCCTGGGTTGGGAAGATCTCCTGGAGAAGGAAATTGCAATCCACTCCAGTATTCTTGCCTGAAAAATGCCATGGACAGAGAAGCCTGGTAGGCTACAGTCCATAGGTTCGCGAAGAGTCGGACACGACTGAGTGACTTCACTTTCTACAGAATTCAGAAAGATTGTGAGTGCCACATTAAGGTATTTGGAGTTTATTCTGTGGCTAGTGGAACCACTGCTAGAGATAACTGTTAGAGATTACTTAGCATATAGCAGTGGAGCTAAGCTCAGAGAATCAACATAGGCATTGCTATCACAAAGTCCATTCTGTTGATAACACGTTTTGTTTTCTGATTATCAGGTCTGTAGACTATTGTGGCCCATGCCTACCAGTAGATATTTTGCTGCAAATTAGCAGACATGAGTCTCTGAAGAGGTAAGCACCACCCCCCACCACTAGCCATAAACTTCTACATTAGTCTCTTTCACAGCCCCAGTTCAGCAACAAGATATGCTAGCTCTGAAATTCCCCAGCAAACACCAGCTGGCTCACCCCTACCAGGGCTAGCTAGGGTAGACCAGTTGTCTAAAATCTAGTTTGTATCCACCTGTGATTCCATAATTTTCATAGTTTCTTCTCTGATTGAATTTTAATATACATGTATATCTGGAGTAGGAAATGGCAATCCACTGCAGTATACTTGCCTGGAAAATTCCATGGACAGAGGAATCTGGCAGGCTACAGTCCATGGGGTCACAAAGAGATAGGACTGAGCAACTGAGCATGCAGCATATATATCACCTTTTATTTATAATATACCTAAAATATTTTTATGGCATTTTACTAGTCATTAACTGTTATCATTTTCACAAGTTTATGAACTACTTATGATTAACTACATTTCAAAGACAGAAAGCGTAAAGCTCAGAGGGGTGAGGTGAGTGCAGATGATAATGGCAGGTCAGCCCTCACACTTAGGACACTTGGTTTTCTTCCATGCAGCAGGTGGCCACACGCAGGTTCATTGGAAGATGGGATCTTGCTGCAGCTATAAGCTACAGCTAGAGCTATTTGCCCATTTTTCATGAAACCACTTTGGTTCTCAGAGAGCCTGGAGTTTTGGTTGAGGTCATTTCACAAGGAAAGAGTAGATCCTGAAAGATGACCCTCTGACTCAGATCAGAAAAACCACAGCTGAGCACTTCTTGTAAGCTCAAGGCATGTGTTCATTGTGGTTGACCGCAGCAATTGTGTTCACATGGCCTCGTTCACTGAAACAGTTGGGGAGATGTGGGGGTGTGGGGGTGATAGATGTTGAAGAATTCAGAGTCAGAATTAGACTGCATAATCACCAAGTATGGGTGCACACACACACGCACACACACACACACACACGCACACACCTGGCAGACTTCAAATACAAAGTATAAGCTCTATGAGTATTAAGGAATCGGAACTTTATAGGAATCAGACTTAACACAAGTGGTCTGTACTAGACATCCTCAGGATGAGTGAAAGAGTGGGAGTGTGCTCAGAGCCAGCAAATCCTGGTTTAGAAGAGTGTGGTAGGTTGTTGGCTAATTGTGGCTCTATCTCTTTGAATTTGCAGCAAAGCAATACACACACACACACACACACACACACACACACACACACACACACTTTACTCAATCAAATTTAGTGTGAAAAGCTCAGGCTTTCTTTATGGGCCTGCCTCTTTGGACATTTTGACATTAGCTTTTCTGGCCTGAAGAGCTAATTTTCTCAGAAACAAGAGTAATGAAAACATATCGCAACAAATGTTTCTTACATTTTAATGACACTCTAATCTTTCTAAAGCACTTTCACATTTGGTCCTAACCACAGTGAGTGGGAAATGGGGCTGCAGTATTGGCCTGAGCGACACTCCGTTCTCTTTAGCAGAGGGTGAACTGAATTGATAAAGTAACCTAGCACATTTGGGACTTACAGGCAGGTTCTGGTAAAGAACCATCACGTGCGTAGTTGCCCTCACATTCTTCTTAAAAAAGGAAACAAAGCACAAGCAGAAAAGCCATGTGTGAATGTGTGTATGCACATAAAAAATGAATATATCATAGACTACTAGCTGAGTTCTAAATAAATACAACTGATATTTATCCTGGATAAGGTAGAATCTGAAGAGGGATTTCAATGAAGTGTCTGTATATTTAGAATAAGATTTTTTGATGTGGTGCTCATTCACGCACAGGTTTCTGGGAAATTTTGAATCCCTTAAATTATATGCAACATGTTGACATACATGGGCCTAAGAGCGGCTTCCACATAGTAGGTTGTTTCTGTTGAGATCGTTCTCTAAGAATGTGGCCTGCCAGGGTGGGAGAAAGGAAGTCTGGGTCCACAATTGCTCTCTTTTCCTTAGACAATGTGAGTACTGGACTCTGGACAGCCCTCAGGCCCTGGAGGTTTAATCACTCCATTAGTGTTCAGCTCCCCATCTTTGGAATAGAAGGAATGTGCTGGAGAGGAGCCCATTCTAGNACGTGTATATATATATATATATATATATATATATATATATATATATAATGAAACTTTGAGCCATGCTGTGTAGGGCCACCCAAGATGGACATGTCATGGTGGGGCGTTCTGACAAAACATGGTCCCCTGGAGAAGGGACTGGCAAACTGCTTCAGTATTCTTGCTTTGAGAACCCTAAGAGCAGTATGAAAAGGCAATAACATAGGACACTGAAAGATGAACATCGGTAGGTGCCGGATATGCTACTGGAGAAAAGTGGAGAAATAACTCCAGGAAGAATGAAGAGATGGAGCCAAAGCAAAAACAATACCCAGTTGTGGATGTGACTGATGATGGAAGTAAAATCTGATGCTATAAAGAACAATATTGCATAGGAACCAGGCATGTTAGGTCCATGAATCAGGGTACATTGAAAGTGGTCAAACAGGAGATGGCAAGAGTGAACATTGACATTTTAGGCATCAGTGAACTAAAGTGGACTGGAATGGGTGAATTTAACTCAGATGACCATTATATGGGCAAGAATCCCTTAGAAGAAATGGAGTAGCCATCATCTCAACAAAAGAGTCCAAAATGCAGTACTTGGATGCAATCTCAAAAACAGAATGATCTCTATTCATTTCCAAGGCAGACCATTCAATATCACAGTATCCAAGTCTATGCCCCGACCAATAATGCTAAAGAAGCTGAATTTGAACAGTTCTATGAAGGCCTACAAGACCTTTTAGAACTAATACCCAAAGAAGATGTCCTTTTCATTATAGGGGACTAGAATGCAAAAGTAGAAAGTCAAGAAACACCTGGAGTAACAGGCAANAAAGAAGCTGAATTTGAACAGTTCTATGAAGACCTACAAGACCTTTTAGAACTAACACCCAAAGAAGATGTCCTTTTCATTATAGGGGACTAGAATGCAAAAGTAGAAAGTCAAGAAACACCTGGAGTAACAGGCAAGTTTGGCCTTGGAGTACAAAATGAAGCAGGGCAAAGGCTAATAGAGTTTTGCCAAGAGAATGCACTGGTCATAGCAAACACCCTCTTCCAACAACACAAGAGAAGACACTACACATGGACATCACCAGATGGCCAACACCGAAATTAGACTGATTTTATTCTTTGCAGCCAAAGATGGAGAAGCTCTATATGGTCAGCAAAAACAAGACTGGGTGCTGACTGTGGCTCAGATCATGAAGTCCTTATTGCCAAATTCAGACTTAAATTGAAGAAAGTATGGAAAACTACTAGGCCATTCAGGTACGACCTAAATCAAATCCCTTATGATTACACAGTGGAATTGACAAATGGTTGGAGGTTCTTGACATTGTACAGGAGGCAGTGATTAAGACCATCCCCACGAAAAAGAAATGCAAAAAGGCAAAATGGTTGTCTGAGGAGGACTGACAAATAGCTGAGAAAAGAAGAGAAGCTAAAGGCAAAGGAGGAAAGGAAAGATACAACCATTTGAATGCAGAGTTCCAAACAGCAAGGAGAAATAAAACCTTCCTCAGTGATTAATGCAAAGAAATAGAGGAAAACAATAGAATGGGAAAAACTAGAGATCTCTTCAAGAGAATTAGATACCAATGGAACGTATCATGCAAAGATGGGCACAATAATGGACAAAAATGGTATGGACATAACAGAAGCAGAAGAAATTAAGAAGAGGTGGCAAGAATACACAGAAGAACTGTACAAAAAAGATCTTCATGACCCAGATAACCACAGTGGTGTGATCACTTCACCTAGAGCCAGACATCCTGGAATGCAAAGTCAAGTGGGCCTTAGGAAACATCACTATGAACAAAACTAGTGGAGGTGATGGAATTCTAGTTGAACTATTTCAACTCTTAAATGATGATGCTGTGAAAGTGCTGCACTCAATATGTCAGCTAATTTGGAAAACTCAGCAGTGGCCACAGGACTGAAAAAGGTCAATTTTCATTCCAATCCCGAAGAAAGGCCATGCCAAAGAATGCCCAAACTACTGCACAATTGCACTCATCTCACACACTAGCAAAGTCATACTCAAAATTCTCCAAGCCAGGCTTCAACAATATGTGAACCGTGAACTTTCAGATGTTCAAGCTGGATTTAGAAAAGTCACAGGAACCAGAGATCAAATTGCCAGCATCTGTTGGATTATCAAAAGAGCAAGAGAGTTTCAGAAAAACTTCAACTTCTGCTTTATTGACTACGCCAAAGCCTTTGACTGTGTGGATCTCAGCAAACTTTGGAAAATTCTTAAAGAGATGGGAATACCAGACTACCTTACCTACCTCCTGAAAAATCTGTATGCAGGTAAAGAAGCAACAGTTAGAACTGGACATGGAACAATGGACTGATTCCAAATTGGGAAAGGAGTATGTCCAGGCTGTATATTGTCACCTTGCTTAATTAACTTAAATGCAGAATACATCTTGCGAAATGTCGGGTTGGATAAAGCATGAGCTAGAATAAAGATTGCTGGGAGAAATCTCAATAATCTCAGATATGCAGATAACACCAACCTTATGGCAGAAAACAAAGAACTAAAGATCCTCTTGATGAAAGTTAAAGAGGAGAGTAGAAAAAGTTGGCTTAAAACTCAGCATCCAGAAAACTAAGATCATAGCATCTGATCCCATTACTTCATGGCAAATAGATGGGGAAACATGGAAACAGTAACAGACTTTATTTTTTTGGCTCCAAAATCACTGCAGATGGTGACTGCAGCCATGAAATTAAGAGACACTTGCTCCTTGCAAGAAAAGCTATGACCAACCTAGACAGCATATTAAAAACTAGAGACATTACTTTGCCAACAAAGGTCCATCTAGTCAAACCTATGGTTTTTTCCAGTAGTTATGTATGGATGTGAGAGTTGGACTATAAGGAAAGCTGAGTGCTGGAGAATTGATGCTTTTGAACTGTGGTGTTGGAGAAGACTCTTGAGAGTCCCTTGAGCTGCAAGGAGATCCAACCAGTCCATCCTAAAAGAAATCAATCCTGAATATTCATTGGAAGGACTATTGCTGAAGCTGAAACTCCAACACTTTGGCCACCAGCTGTGAAGAGTTGACTCATTTGAAAAGACTCTGAAGCTAGGAAAGTAGGAGAAGTGGACAACAGAAGATGAGATAGGACAACAGAGGATGGCATCAGTGACTCAATGGACATGAGTTTGAGTAAGCTTGGAAGTTGGTGATGGACAGGGAAGCCTGTTGTGCTGCAGTCCATGGGGTCATAAAGAGTCTGACACAAATGAGCGACTGAACTTAACTGAATATATATATAGCTGAATCACTTTGCTGTACACCTGAAACATTGTAAATCAAGCATACCTTAATAAATAAATAAATAAAAAGAAAGTGAGATCCAATAAGTAAAAAAACAAAAAGGGTGGAGATAATTTGATGTTTGCATGGAAAATACAGGTCTGTGAAATTCTGGATGCTTGACAGAGGCAGGTTGTAAATCTCAGCCTGTGCTTTCCAGTAGCCAGGATGGAGAAAAAACTGATCGATTCTTCCTCTCTAGTTCCCATTTATCATCTCCTCATGCCTGACATGTTACCAAATAACTGACTAATTAAGTTATACCCTCGTTTCAGAGAGTGGATTGGATTGGAAGAGCACCTAGTTTATCCAGGTACAGATTTACATATCGTCTCCTACGGAAGGTACTTCTGCATGCCAATAACTTAATCCTTCCTTCAGTTCAGAGGGTGTTTGTTTCTTCAGATTATTTCCAAGCGGTAAGATGTGTGCTACTTTGAAAACAGAGTCCTAGGTACTGACTCTAAAAAATCACTTAAGAATAATTATAAAGGCATGATGTAGTCTTAGCTGAAGTATGATCAGCTAAGCGTTCTGATATGTAAACCATTTTCTTTTTTGATGACGAAACACTTATTCCCCTACCACATGTACATCTTGCCCTAATATAATCGGGGCAATACCCGGATTCATTTCTTTTCTACATGATGATAGAGTGCTATTCCTACCATGATTAGTCAGTACGTTCAGCTCCTTCTTAAAACCTGATCTGGACCATGAGAAAATCCCGTTCTGCTAGAGTAGTGGTCCTCAGCTGTGGTGCTTCTCTGCTCTCACCCATCCTCCATCCGGATGAGCCGCACTCCTGTGTGATTTGAGTATATGCCATACTCCTCAGGTGTGCGGGGGTCGTAACTAGGTTGAAAAATCACTGCCATAGACAGCACTACTTGGGTAAAGAATGGCATTTTTAACAATGAAGTCATCTTAACTCAGCCATTAGCTGAGACTCAGTAATGTTTTTAATGAGCTTGTTCTTAGAACCATATTTGTGTTATTGTGATCTAACCTATGTTTGAAAAGAAAAATCACCAAAAATTCATACCCATCCAAGCTTTGATACTGAATTTTAGAGCCATATATTTACAGATACAAAGAACCAGGAAAAGTCCAGGAGCAAAATAAAGAAAACTGTATGGCATAAACCTATTTGAAAATATGTCATGGAAGAGGCGACATATTGCTAACTTCCCAAGCCAAGGGCAGATAACAATATTCATAAGGTTCAGGAATGGCATTCAATTAGGCATCCGATAATTCCACCCCTCATTAGACATAATCAGTGTCTAGACTGATGAATGCTCCTAAAATTTTGGCTAGAATTATGCAGAAGAAACTAGTCAAGAATTAGAGAAAAATCATGAACAAATTATTTAGTAAAACACTCACAACCAGCTTACACATAAAAATGCCCCTTTCTTCTACCTTACTCCAGGGTCAGGTCTTATTTATAAGGATTTTTTACTTTAAAACAGTTGTACTGGGGGCAAAATGTAATTTGAAAGATCTCATTTATAAAAAAAATTAACCCTGCATAAACCCATACGGATTTTTATAAGTTTAATATTCTTATTTAGCAAATTATGATATTACAGCTTATAAGGAATGGAACATGAACTTCAAATCTCCAAAGCCTAAACTCTAAACTATTCTGTTATATGGCTATAACAAACACAGGGGTGTGTATGTGTTTGTGTGTGCACGTGTGCACGTGTGTGTAATTTGCTAAGACTATGGTCTGTGCCTTTAATTGAGTTCTTACAGCATTTGTAACTTTCAAAGGGGTAAGATTTACTGTTTTACTGGCCAATTTGGAAATCGTATATAGTCACAGGATTAATAGCGTAAGATCAGGATGAATATAATTAAAATTCAGAGGCTTAGCTTACTAGTAATAGAGGAAGATGTTTATTGGGTAAAAAAGAAAGAAAGTATCGTACAGATTTAGAAAATGAAACTTAACAAGAAGTCCTTGGTTACAATTCTATTAGGCCCAAACAAGAAATTAATGAATGAGAATTAGCTGAGAATTTCTGAGATTCAGAGTAATAAGGTAGGGATTAGCTGGGGACTACAAAATGATCAGGTACCACAGTGTCTCATAATTTGAAAAGTTTCAGTTCATGACAATATTTAGCATTACTCTTGTTTTAGATTGGGATTTGCATGCACCCTTATTGGCATCTGGGTAGATAGTAGGAGAATCAGGATCTCATAAACTTGTCCAATTATGTCAATTTTTAAATGTTATTTCCATCTCATTTGAAGTTATTGGAAACTCACAAATCTGAAAATATTTATTGGTCTCAAATTTATGTACCACATACAAAGACTTACATTTTCAGAACCATTTCCCTAAGTGAAGACTGTTTACAGACTGTTTTGCACGTGCAGCATTTTACCTTGCTGATGAAACAAGCTGCTGGAATTTGGTGCCAGAAGAATGAGGCCTAAAATATGGATTAACTATCTATTGGAAAAGGCAATGGCACCCAACTCCAGTACTCTTGCCTAGAGAATCCTATGGACGGAGGAGCCTGGTAGGCTACAGTCCATGGGGTCGCTAAGAGTCGGACACGACTGAGCGACTTCACTTTCACTTTCATGCATTGGAGAAGGAAATGGCAACCCTCTCCAGTGTTCCTGCCTGGAGAATCCCATGGACAGAGGAGCCTGTTGGGCTGCCATCTATGGGGCCGCACAGAGTTGGACTTAGCAGCAACTATCTATTTGATCCATAGACTGGTATCCCCCACCTGTGTTAACTTTAGATGGAAGTTGCATTCATGAGGTAGGTGTTAAATGTGATCTAGACAATAAGTATCAATGAGGTACTCTCAAGAGGAGACAGGGATAGGGCTGAAGCTAGAATTCCAAACCTGGGACCTTGTACTGGTTTCCTGCTCATAGATACAGGGTGTTCCAAAGAGGTTGATGTGTAACAATTCACAGCAAAGAAGGGCAGCCTGAAGCGGTAGTCTGAAGATTGATGGTATGGGGTCAAACTGCCCCACAGCAATTTGTGGGAAAATCTGATGCTGTATGAATTCATCAGCAAATCAATTTCCTTAGCTGAGACTTGGCTTTCTAGCTCATAAGAATCTGACGTGTTATATACTCTTGTCCTCTGCAGGGCTTCCCTCTTTAGAGAGAGAAAAGTAGACCTTCTGGGAAAATTTTTTACAAAGGCTGAGAACTGCCNTCAATTTCCTTAGCTGAGACTTGGCTTTCTAGCTCATAAGAATCTGACGTGTTATATACTCTTGTCCTCTGCAGGGCTTCCCTCTTTAGAGAGAGAAAAGTAGACCTTCTGGGAAAATTTTTTACAAAGGCTGAGAACTGCCTTGGAAAATGTGACTTAAAGCAAAGAAGTGGGGGAAGGTGGCACTTGTATAGATCTGTATGTGTGCATACCTGTGTGTGAACTGTTTGACTATAAAGTAAGTAGAATATATGAATATATAGCTTTTTAAATAATTATTTTTCATTAGAATTGAAGTCAACTTTTCATTCTAATTTTTTTAAAGAATTTTTCATTTTGCAGTTTTGATTCCAGCCTTTTTGAAGGATTTCTTGATCATTTATTATTCATAAAGGTAAAGTTGAAAATGATATTTAGCCAAATGTGTGCTTTATCAAACTTATTAAAATATCTATTTCATATATTTACATATAGCAGATATTTTAAATAAACATATTGAAGAACTACAGAGCAATAAACAAACTAAATGATCTGTCTCCAAGATTTTAAACATACACCCCCTTTTCTTTGCTTCTGGCTGACGTCATTCCTGCTCCCACGAGAGTCATCCTGCTTTTTCTCTGAGAGCCATATAGTAGGCTATAGATATGATCTACATGTGAATAAAGAAATTCATGTCGATGTATGGCAAAACCAATACAGTATTGTAAAGTAGAATAAAGTAAAAAAAAAAAAAGAANTGGCCTTCAGTAGTTGCAGTGGGCTCAGTAGTTGCGGATCCCAGGCTCTAGAGCACAGGATCGGTAGTTGTGGCGTACAGGCTTAGTTGCTCCTTGGCATGTGGGAGCTTCCTAGATGGGGCATGGAACTTATGTGTGTCTCCAGCATTGACAATTGCATTCTTTACAAATGAGCCACCAGGGAAGCTGGATACTGGCATCTGTAACCTGCCTGAGCAGGTTTCAGCAGCAACTCAGCAGTTACCAGAGACTTATATTAGTTTTCTATTGCTACTGTAACAAATTACAACACATCTGATGGCTTCAAATGACCCAACTTTGTTATCTTACAATTCTAGGAGGCAGAAGTCTGAAATGGTAAGACCAAGCCTGTGGCTGGGCTTTCTCCTTCTGAAGGGGAATGGAGAGAATCAGTTCCCTTGGCTATTCAATTTTCTAGAGGCTTCCTGATTTCCTGGCCCCCTATTTCTTCTTCAGAGCCCACAGTGTAGGGTCTTGAGATTCCTGATGCCCACTGCCCTGCCTCTTTCACTTTTTTTTTTTTTTTTTTTGTCTTTCACCTTTAAGGACCCACATGATTACAGTGAGCTCAACAAGAAAATCCAGAATGGTACCTCCATCTCAAAACTCTTAATTTAATCACACCTACAAAATCCCTTTTTATCCCGTTTTAGATAATGTTCATAAGTAGGACACCCTTGTATTTTAAGGGGTCTTTATTCTGCCTACAACAGTAATGTTGACATTTTATGATTTTTAAAATTAAAATCAATATAACTTTAACTTCAATCATACTAATAATGTAGAGATACATTTACTTATATAAAAAACTGTTGCTGCTGCTAAGTCACTTCAGTCATGTCCAACTCTGTGTGACCCCATAGATGGCAGCCCACTAGGCTCCACCGTCCCTGGGATTCTCCAGGCAAGAACACTGGAGTGGATTGCCATTTCCATCTCCAATGCATGAAAATGAAATATATCAAAATTTCTTCACTGTTTCTCCCCTTCCAGTCACCTCAGAAGTAACCACTGTTGCTCATTTATTTATGACCTTTACTATTTTTTGATTTTAATGTGCCCACAAACATTTATATGTAGCTAAAGAAGGATAGTTTGGTTTGTAGTTTCCGTTTCTCTTCTCTCTCTGTTTCTGTCTGTCTGTCTGTCTCTCTCTCTCTCTTTTTTTTTTAACAAATCCCTTGGAATTTTAATGCACTCACTTTTGACAATTTTTAGTCTTCCTATCTGGAACACAGATTATTATTCCATTTTTTTCAGTAAAGTTTTACATTGTTTTTTGGAGGACTTTTTAGTTTGCTAAATTTTATGTTTCATTTTTGTTGTTGTTAACGTGGTGAATGTAATTATTTTTCTACTACTGAACTGTAGGCAAGCTATTGATTTTTTGTGTGCATTGTGCCACTATCTAGCCATCTGTATGAATTCTGTAGGTTCGGAATATTAAAATTAGTTGTTTTACAGAGCCAATGAATTTAGCTGAAAATTAAGAGAATTTTACCATGAATTACTCTTTACCAGAACTATATTCTTTCATCAGTGCATTTAAGACTATGATTTTACCCCTGTGTTCCATGTCAGCTGCATTTAACAAGTTTTGATATTTAATATTTGATTGTTGTTCAATTCTAAAAGAAATCAACACTGACTATTCACTGGAAGGATTGATGCTGAAGCTGAAGTTCCAATAGTTTGGCCACCTGATGCAAAGAGCTGACTCATTGGAAAAGACCCTGTAGCTGGTAAAGATTGAGGGCAGGAGGAGAATGGGATGACAGAGAATGAGATGGTTGGATTGTATCACCAACTCAATGAACATGAATTTGAGCAAGCTCCAGGAGATAGTGAAGGATAGGGAAGCTTGGTGTGTGGCAGTCCACAGGGTTGCAAAGAGTCAGACACACTTTAGTGACTGAACACAAACAATTTTAAATATTGTAGCCACTTCTTATAATTGTGATAAGAAATGATACTATGAGATCTACCCTCAACAATTTTTAAAGTGTACAGTGCAGTAATGTTAACTGTAACCACAATGTTCTAAAACAGATCTCTAAAACTTTTCATCTTGCATAACAGAATCTTATGAGTCGTTGAATAGCAGCTTCTAAATTCCCCCTTCCCTTAGCCCCTGGAAACCACCATTCCACTTTCTGCTTCTGTGAGTTTGACTGTTTTAGCTACATTATATAAATGGAATCATGCAGCATTTGTCATTCTATGACTGGTTTATTTCAGCTGGCATAATATTCTCAAGGTTCATCCATGTTGTCATATGAGGTGGGATTTCTTTCTTATTTATGACTGAGTGATAGTCCATTTTCATACTGTTCATTTTGTCAGAACTCTGCTCAATATGCTACTGGAGATCAGTGGAGAACTAACCCCAGAAAGAATCAAGAGATGGAGCCAATCAACACCCAGCTGTGAATGTGACTGGTGATAGAAGTAAAGTCTGATGCTTTAAAGAGCAATATTGCATAGGAACCTGGAATGTTCCGTCCTTGAATCAAGGCAAATTGGAAGTGGTGAAACATGAGATGGCAAGAGTGAACATTGACATTTTAGGCATCAGTGAACTAAAGTAGACTGGAATGGGTGAATTTAACTCAGATGACCATTATATCTACTACTGTGGGTGGGAATCCCTTAGAAGAAATGGAGTAGCCATCACAGTCAACAAAAGAGTCCGAAATGCAGTACTTGGATGCGATCTCAAAAATGACAGAATGATCTCTGTTCGTTTCCAAGGCAAACCATTCAATATCACAGTAATCCAAGTCTATGCCCCAACCAGTAATGCTGAAGAAGCTGAAGGTGAACGGTTCTATGAAGACCTACAAGACCTTCTAGAACTAACATCCAAAAAATGATGGCCTTTTCATTATAGGGGACTGGAATACAAAAGTAGGAAGTCAATAAACACCTGGAGTAACGGGCGAATTTGGCCTTGGAATGCGGAATGAAGCAGGGCAAAGGCTAACAGAGTTTTGCCAAGAGAATACACTGGTCATAGCAAACACCCTCTTCTAACAACACAAGAGAAGACTCTACACATGGACATAACCAGATGTTCAATACTGAAATCAGATTGATTATGTTCTTTGCAGCCAAAGATGGAGAAGCTCTATATAGTCAGCAAAAACAAGACCAGGAGCTGACTGTGGCTCCAATCATGAACTCCTTATTACCAAATTCAGACTTAAATTGAAGAAAGTTGGGAAAACCACTAGAATAGAAAGATTGAAGGCAGGAGGAGAAAGGGACTACAGAGGATGAGATGGTTGGATGGCATCACTGACTCAATGGACAGGAGTTTGAGTAAGTTCCAGGAGCTGGTGATGGACAGGGAAGCCTGTCGTGCTACAGTCCATTGGGTCGCAAAGACTCAGACATGACTGAGTGACTGAACTGAACTGAAGTGATAGTCCATTACACACAAATATCACATTTTCTCTATCCCGTAATCAGTCAATGGACAGTTAGGTTATTGCCATATCTTGCCTATTGTGAATAATGCTGCAACGAACATGAGAGTGCATATATAGTTTTGAGATTCTAGTTTCAATTTTTTTTTTGGATAAATACTCCAAAATGGGATTGTTGGATGATATAGTAATTCTATTTTTAATTTTTTGAGGCACCTCTGTTCTGCTTTCTACAATAGCACACCATTTTACATTGCAATTAACAGTGCAAAAGGATTCCAATTTTTCCACATTCTTGTCAACACTATTTTGTTGTTGTTGTTGTTGTTTTATAATGGACATGCTACCAGGTATGAGATGATATCTCATTGTAGTTTTGATTTACATGAAAATGAAGAGGAACTAAAAAGTCTCTTGATGAAAGTGAAAGAGGAGAGTAAAAAAGTTGGCTTAAAGCTCAACATTCAGAAAACTAAGATCATGGTATCTGGTCCCATCACTTCATGGGAAATAGATCAGGAAACAATGGAAACAGTGGCTGACTTTGTTTTTTGGGGCTCCAAAATCACTGCAGATGGTGATTGCAGCCATGAAATTAAAAGATGCTTACTCCTTGGAAGGAAAGTTACGAACCAACCTAGATAGCATATTCAAAAGCAGAGACATTACTTTGCCAACAAAGGTCCATCTAGTCAAGGCTATGGTTTTTGCAGTAGTTATGTATGGATGTGAGAGTTGGACTATAAAGAAAGCTGAGCACCAAAGAATTGATGCTTTTAAACTGTGGTGTTGGAGAAGACTCTTGAGAATCCCTTGGACTGCAAGGAGATCCAACCAGTCCATTCTAAAGTCCTGGGTATTGTTTGGAAGAAATGTTGCTAAAGCTGAAACTCCAGTACTTTGACCACCTCATGCAGAGTTGACTCACTGGAAAAGACTGATGCTGGGGTGGGGCGGGGGTGGATTGGGGGCAGGAGGAGAAGGGGACAACAGAGGATGAGATGGCTGGATGGAATCACCAACTTGATGGACGTGTTTAGTGAACGAACTCTGGGAGTTGGTGATGGACAGGGAGGCCTGGCATGCTGCGATTCATGGGGTTGCAAAGAGTCAGACACGACTGAGCAACTGAAATGAACTGAACTGAATCATTAGTAATGTTGAGATTTTTTGCATATACCGGTTGGTCATCTACATATCTTCTTTCAAGAAACATTTTTAAGTTCTTTGTCCATTTTTCACTTGGGTTATTGGGTTTGTTATTATCTTGCTTTTGTGATATTGGAGTTCCTTATATATTTTAGATATCAATCTCTTATCAAACACGTGGTTTGCAAATATTATCTCCCATTCCATTGGTTGTCTTCATTCTGCTTAATATTCCCTCTGCAGAGCAGAAGCTTTTTAGTTTGCTATAGCCACACTTGTCTATTTTTGTTTTTGATGCATTCTATTTTGAATGGGATCTCTCCCTCTCCCTGTTAAATATCCTGGTCCCCATTGGATTTATAATTACTTCTTCCAGGCTCTGGGGGATTCTTATTCTAGACATAGGTGGTGTTTTAGGATTATTTTTCTGTGATGACACTGAAACTATCACAGATGCTGTCGCCCAACCAGTAATTCCTGTGTCTTGGACTGGGTTGTTGTCCTTCCATCTCCTCAGTTGCAACATCAGACAGGGCCCATCTGTAGCATTTTCATCTTCCTTTGCCTCTTCAGATGAGCCCCATCATAGCTACTGATTTTAAGGAGGAAGTTTTATTTTGATTACCTGGAAACTCAGCTCCCACAGCCTCATAGGAGCTATACTTCTACCACATATGTCTGATTTTGGATTTCAACTCCAGAATACACTGTTAATCCTATTCAGTGCTGTGTATCTGGTTTGTGGAGTTGTTAATATTGCTTCAAAAACTAGCTAGTTTTACTTTTTTTTTTGAATCTTTAATTTTGTATTATGGGGTTCATAGTGTTGAAAAGTGTTAAATATTTTTCATTGTTGAAAAGTGTTAAATACTGTTAAAGTACTACACTCAATATGCCAGCAAATTTGGAAAACTCAGCAGTGGCCACAGGGATGGAAAAGCACAGTTTTTATTTCAATCCCAAAGAAGGGTAATGCCAAAGAATGTTCAAACTACAGCATAATTGCACTCATTTTGCATGCTAGCAAGGCAATGCTCAAAATCCTTCAAGATAGGCATATTCCATATTGTGTATGTGGAATTCCATATTCCATTGTGTATATGGACATGACTGAAGTGACTCTACATGCATAGATGCAAGACTTTTTCTTGCCTGTGGCAGCTTTGCCCCAGTGAGAGCTGATCATGGAGGTGGCACAGCTGCTTGGCTTGCAGGGACCCTGGCAGCTCCAATGTGCAGGGACATGGACTGCCTCTGCCACAGGAGTTTACGGCCCCATCAGAGTCTTTCTGAGCCTCTTGTAGCTGGTGATCAGAGGGTCTCTTTGGCCAGCCTTTCTCCATAGCTTTGCCCATTCAGGCACTTAGAGGGCTCCCTTGCCTGGGGTCCTTCTCTGTTGTTTGGTGAGTCAGACACAAAGAGCGGGCCCCATGGCTGGGGTCCAACTGCAGATCAGAGTGTCAGGCAGTTTAAGGGGCACCCTGGATGGGGTCCTACTCTGTAGATCAGAGTGTCAGGCAGTTAAAGGGGCACCCTGGGTAGGGTCCTACTCTGTAGTTCAGTGCATCAGGCATTTGATGGGCCAGCCTCTCTATTGTTCAGCTGCTGATGCTGGCCTATGGGGAGAAAGAGGCTATGGTGATGGCTCCACCACCTCCACGTGACTCAGCAGGGTTGTCTTGCTGCCATGGCTGCCTGGCTTTCCTCCACTGGCATTTCCCACCATGATCTCACCCCTCACATCCCCTCAATCCATCTCTCTGCAGTCAGTAGCAGCCCTCACCCTGCGATTGCTCCACAATCCCTAAACCCCAGCTCCCATCTGCTGAACCTTCCAGGAGACCAGTGTTCCTGCCTGGGGTATGTATGGCTGTGGCAAGGACTGTCTGATTCTCATTCCATTTAGGCTGCCACAGATTAGCTGTTTCACTCTCAGCCTTAAATGTTTCTCCTCTGACTCGACAGTTGCCCCACTGTGGGGACTGGACCCCTGCTTCTGTTCCCCCACCGCAGAGGGCAGGTCCAGTCCTACTAACGCTCCTGTTTTCCCCCCTAGCTCCTTCATCCTACAGAGTTCTGCGTGGTTCAATATATTTTCCCCCCACTGGTCAGGTACTCCTGTCCGCTCTCAGCTGGTGTTCTGCATGCAGTTCTGTGTCTGAAGGTGTATTCCTGACGTATCCATGGAAAGAGATGTATTCCATGTCCACCCACTCCTCCGCCATCTTGTTCTCCCAAACGGTGGAAAATTCTTAAAGAGATAGAAATACCTTACCTGCCTCCTAACAAACCTATATGCAGGTCAAGAAGCAACAGTTAGAATCAGACATGGAACAACAGACTGATTCCCAATTGGGAAAGAAATATGTCAAGGGTGTATATTGTTACCCTGCTTATTTAACTTATATGCAGAGTATATCATGCGAAATGCCAGGCTGGATGAAGCATAAGCTGGAATCAAGATTGTCAGGAGAGATATCAATAACCTCAGATATGCAGATGACACCACCCTTATGGCAGAAAGTGAAGAGAAGCTAAAAAGCCTCTTGATGAAAGTGAAAGAGAGGAGTGAAAAAACTGGCTTAAAACTCAACATTCAAACAACTAAGATCATGGCATCCAGTCCCATGAGTTTATGGCATATAGAAGGGAAACAATGGAAACAGTGACAGATTTTATTTTCTTGGACTCCAGAATCACTGTGGATGGTGACTGCAGCCATGAAATTAAAAGATGCTTGCTCCTTGGAAGAAAAGCTGTGACCAACATATTTGTTGGTCAAAAGCTAGACAGCATATTAAAAAACAAAGACATTACTTTGCCAACAAAGGTCCATCTAGTCAAAGCTACGGTTTTTCCAGTAGTCATGTATGGATGTGTGAATTGGACCATAAAGAAGGCAGAACACTGAAGAATGGATGCTTTTGAACTGTGGTGTTGAAGAATACTCTTGAGAGTCCTTTTGATTACAAGGAGATTAAACCAGTCAATCCTAAAGGAAATCAACCCTGAATATTCACTGGAAGGTCTGATGCTGAAACTCCAATAATCTGGCCACCTGACGTGAAGAGGTGATTCATAGGGAAAGACCTTGATGCTGAGAAAGACTGAGGGAAGAAGGAGAATGGGGTGACAGAGGATGAGATGAATGGATGGCATCACCGAGTCAGTGGACATGAGTCTGAGCAAACTCCGGGAGATGGTGAAGGACAGGGAAGCCTGGTGTGCTGCAGTCCATGAGGTCACAAAGAGTTGGACATGACTGAGCAGCTGAACAACAACATTTTGTTACTGGGATATAGCCAATTAACAACATCGTGATAGTTTCAGGTGAACAGCAAATGGACTCACCTATACATATACATATATCCATTCTCTCCTAAAACCCCTCCCATCCAGGCACTTATTATTTTTTTTTAAATTTACATTTTATCTACCACTGGAGCAGAGAGGTTCCATTAAGTTATGGCCTTCCACTCCTCTCTCTTGGTCAGAGGCTGGTCCTCCTGTGTGTCCCCTGTTGGCTTCCCTGCTCACTGTGTCACCATTACTCTGCACCTTCAGGGGTCTTGTTTCTTGATTTCAGAGGAGGACCAGCTTGTGCCCTGAGAGGCAGAAGGGCTGACTCACTACCATTATATCTAAACCTGTTCTTTATGGTGTTCTGGGGTCTTGCTCTTTCAGTTACCCTTGGGTTTTTGAGCTCTCTTCCTCTGCTGCTTCCCCTTCTGAATAAACACATGCTAAAGCCTCCTTTTCATAAGAGAAAACAAACAAAACTAACAACAAATAACAAGTATTCCTTTCGTAACCCTGCGATCTCTCTTAACCTCTCTGCAGTACAGGGAGCTTTTCACTCCTTTCTGCTGGTATCTCATTCCTACTTCTGTGTGTCTTCCCCTGAGGTTCTTTGCTTCACCCTTAGTCATTCTCTACCTATATGTTTCCCTTTGGCATCTTCAGTTGGGGCCATTTTTACCTGTTTAACACATGACCTACTTCTTTGTAAGCAACTTCTCCACATCTTTCCAGAGGTAGTGAGTTGTCTTAGAGTTTCAGAGCCAGACAGAGCCTACTTCTGCCACCGAGTAATGTCCTCACTGAAAATGTGGCTCATAATGTGCCATCGTGGACTTTTGTCACAACTGAGGTAACATGTTAAGAGTAAAGGCACTGAATTTGGGCTCACTATATTAGTTCCCTTTTCTCTTCCTTGTAGGAAGAGGGAGATCCTAAATAAATTCAATAAGCACAAAAATGCCCAGTCCCATACGTACCCTTATCTGTATCTAGCACTTCTTACTCTCCGCTGAGCCATCTCTAACAAGGCACGCCAACAGTACCACAAGTTCAGTGTCTCAGAGTAATTTATTATCCTCCCCACTCTTTGTCTTTATCTGAAGTTATGTTTCTAATAACAATGGCCAACTTCTGGTGTGCAATCTGCCTTGGCCCCACTGTATAATTTGACTGTGATTCTATACCCGCAATGTATCTTTCACTCATCCACTGTTTTACTTCCTGAAATCACCATCCTAGCTTATAACTTTATAGCCTCCTTTAAAGACTAATGCAAACAGATTCAAACTATACTTTAGAAAGATGAATCTGGCAACAAGGCTTGAAATTAAAATTAACCCTTGAACAACACAGGTTTGAACTGCACAGGTCCACTTTTACAGACATTTTTTCCCCCAAGAACAAATACTACAGTACTGTGCAATCCACAATTGAATCTGTGGATACAGATGGCTGACTATAAACCTATACACAGATTTTCACCTGTGTGGTGTGTGTGTGTCCCTAGCTCCTGCATTGTTCAAGGGTCAACTTGAACATATATGTGTGTGTGTGTGTGTGTGTGTGTGTGTGTGTGTGTGTATACTGACATATGAAAATATGACAAATATCAGAAAATATGAAAATTTCAGAGCTATTTATCTATAATAGGCTCACAATTAGGATTATCTTTAAAAGAAAAATTTTAACCTAAATAAAGGGGGAAAAAATTCAAAACAGTGTCTTCTCTTTATAGGTAAATCAATGAATGGCCGTGTTTTTATTCAAGTAGCCAATTGGCTCATATGTCCAAGGACCTGTTGAAGGTGCTTTTGTTTTGGCAAGTCAACAATACTGGATCTTATACTCAACTGAGAGGACTTAGCCGCTGTCTTTAATGATCAAGAGTGTTGCTATTTCCTAAGAACTCCCAGTTAATGGTATTTTGACTTGGTGGAAACAAAACCTTCTTCAGAGAAAACACTTAATGGCTTGTTAACTACTGTGTATTTGAAAAATCACTTTCAGCATTATATTTGATTACACTTCTACCTTAAGAATTATTTTGCTTCTTAAAAAATACCATCAATGTTGAGCTGCTTTGAATGCACAATCCACGGTTATTTTAGCACAGTATAATAATAATAACTTATCTTGCCTCAAAAAATACTTTTAAGGAAACTGAGGTGTTCATTTTTTATTCTCTCACTTCCTCACCCCCCCAATATATACATGAAAATAAGTTCAAAGTGGCTGCTTGAATCCCCAAAGTCTCTCAGAAAAAAAGAGATCTTCTTTTCTCAGACCACAGTGTAGTGAAATAAATTAGTATAATGATTTATGTTTACTGTTTTAGTCAATTCTGATAGAGATTATAGAGACAAAATGACAAACTGCCTTAGTGGTAAACTTAAATCATGTCAGCCAATCTTTAGTTTTTCCTTACTCTAATTGCTCCTCCTGTTCATTTATCTTCCCAGGCAATCTTGGGAAGAAATACTAGTTCAATCAGTGCATGTGCAAACCACCCGAGATAAAAAAGTTTAGTCTAATTTGTCTCACTAAATTGTAATGCCTCTAGTAAACAAATCTTGGTTTGAAAGGAGGGCTAAAGAAATCTGAATAATTATGGTGCAAAACGCTCTCTTTTTGCATTTTGAAAGATAACCATTTATAAACAGGCTGCTGTCTCTCCACTACCTCTATACTTCTTTCCTTATTGTCTTTGAAAGAACGTCTTATTTCCAAATTAGAGCTAAGCATTGCACGCAGTATCTTTACTCACACAGTTCCTGCTCAATATAAAAGATGCAGACTTAAAAAAAAAATCCAGCAGTGTTCTACACTGAAAAAGGCTCGGTTGAGAAGTGACTTTTATAGGAATAATAGAAAGATTTCAGTTTAAAGTGGAGATAAAACCTCCAACCACAGGAAGAAGACTCAGCAAAACTTTATAATTGGCTTATTGGGTGCCAAAAAAGTGGGCTACATCACTTTTCATTTGGGGGGACTAGGAAACCCAGGGAAATTGGCTTCATCTTTTCTCTGTTTTCATTGGAGAGTCACAGAATATTATCTCCATGTTAGAAAACATATCAAACCAGGGTGACTATGATTAAGGTCTTTTAATTTTTTTTTTTTTTTCTCTGTACATAGAACAAGCCTATCTTCTCTGGGTTCTCTCTGGAACTAAGAGAGAAGACTGAATCTGAGCTGTTAAGTGTTGCCAAAGATGAGCTGGGGTCTTGTCAACAATGTGCAATAGGAATTAGTAGAATGTAGCAGCTTCTACTGGAGAAGGCGATGGCACCCCACTCCAGTACTCTTGCCTGGCAAATCCCATAGACAGAGGAGCCTGGTGGGCTGCAG
This sequence comes from Neotragus pygmaeus, assembly GCA_006410875.1. Lineage (NCBI taxonomy): Eukaryota > Metazoa > Chordata > Mammalia > Artiodactyla > Bovidae > Neotragus > Neotragus pygmaeus. The sequence goes on along the minus strand of SJYV01020764.1, from coordinate 229,440 downwards.
TCCATGGGGTCGCTAGGAGTTGGACACGACTGAGTGACTTCACTTTCACTTTTCACTTTCATGCATTGGAGAAGGCAATGGTAACCCACTCCAGTGTTCTTGCCTGGAGAATCCCAGGGATGGGGGAGCCTGGTGGGCTGCCATCTATGGGGTCGCACAGAGTCGGACACGACTGAAGCGACTTAGCAGTAGCAGCAGCAGCAGCTTCTACTTGCGTAAAAAGGAGAAAATCCCTAGAGCCCTGGTTGCTGTGTGGAAGTAGCAGCATTTGCTTGCTGCTTCCAACAGACGTTCTAGGTGTGACTCCCTAAGGGCTTCAGGTGAGGGTCCCTTGTCAGGACAAGCTCAGCAGCATACCCCATTATCAGCAAGATGGGTTTTCATGCTTGTCATAAACTATTAGAACTAAGGGATCTGACATGCCATCTTTTAAATGAGAATATTGGATACAATGGGGACACAGGTCTAGAAAAGATTAGGGAGTATTTTAAGATTATATAGGAAACACGGCAGAGAGCTGGGACAGAAACAGGGGTCCTGCCAAACCAGGGAGACTGACCCCAGACTCTCTAAACCCATCCTTAAGGGTGTAGCAAGAATGAAGCAAACCAAAGCAGCACATTTGAAAAAGCAAAAAAGAGAAGGTTTTAAATTTTAGAGCAAACTACTCTTTCCTGATTAGAAGAGTCATTTTCATGCCAACATACTTGGATTCTGCTAGGAGCTTTGGCAAAAATGGAGAAGGGCATGGCATGGCCTCAGGAAGCTTCAGGTCTAGTGGACAAGATGGACTGGGTATGTAACTAACCAGCCACGATGCTAAGTCAAAGAAATCAAGGGGATAACTATGTGTTATTTGTAGAACTACTGTGGGAGAATGGATTTCTTGGACATAAAATTCCTCTTTATTATTGAATCCTCACTATGTAGCAAGAACAATTAATGGCTTGAATATTAGTGAATAACACACCCAGAGTGAGGTGATGCAGTTCACAGGACTATCAGTGAAGTTACGATCATGCTGGCCTTTCTCTGTTTTTCCTATAAGAATGTGCAATGTGTACAGACAAGAAACTAACAGATCCGCTGCTTTCTTATAGTTTACAATCAAGAGGTCAATTTAATATACGTGTAATAGTGTGAACATATTTCTCCTTCTCTGGCCTCTGTTGCAGAGAGATGCATGGCCCTGCCAATGCAGTGTTTATGGGGGAGCTACCATTGATCAAGCCCTGCTATGTGCCAGGCATTGTCATGGGCACATGGATGTATTTCATCTTATGTACTCATCACGGCAGTCCTATAAATAATTGTTACTATCTCCATTTTACAGATGAGAAAATTGGATTTTAGAGAGGGTAAGTAATGTGTTGAAGATCACATAGCTAATAAATAGCAAAGCGGGAATTTTAACCAGACGTGAAGACTCCATGTTCTTCTCCCTCATCCCATTGCTAAAGCATGATGCTTTGGAGAACAGAGAAAGAAATCAATCATCTCAACCAACAACAGAGATCTTTCACAGAAGAGTGAAGAGGAGGGGGTATGATTTTGAGGGTCTGCAGACAGAAGAAAGCAAGAAAGAGGAAAGAATGTGTGGCACTCAGAGGCACAGACAGTATGAATGACTATACACCTGTCTTCTGTCTTATTCTGCCAACTCCCTGGGCCAGAGTAGTCCTGACTACCTGAGAATAATGATGAGTGCATGTGGGCTTGTCCCTTTCCTTCCATAAACTCAAGCAGTATAGGTTTGAGTTAGAACACATCTTTGTGCACATTGTGACTTTGGCAGTGAGACCAGAGGCAATGAACATACCATGTAACTAAGCTGGGTTAAAGGGAGAAAGAAACAGACCAGCTTGGGATCTTTACATATGCAACATATGTCCTTATGCTCAGGTTAGATGATAAGTTTTGCTTGCTTGCTATTTCAGTAACAAAGTGTTTCTATTAAAGGAAAACAGCTTCAATATTTAATAGGGAATGCTATCTTTTATTAAAAGCCTTAGGAACAACAACGAAATAAACAACCAAAACAAAAACTTGAATACAGAAAGGATCTTAAAGTATTTGTTATCAGACAACAATCACAAAGCTGTTTGTGAACACTGTGTTTAGGTAAGAAATTTTTTTTTTTTGTAATTAAGAAATTAAAGAGGAAAGATAAGAGAATCTTTGCTTCTGTATGAGTGAGGACATAACTCATGTCAAACCTCTGAATTCTTATCGCTTCCCAGGATACCCATTTATCATGGTCATCTATCTGCTTCTCAGGCCAGTGAGAAGAAAACATCAAAAAGCGTAAGCAATCTTGATCTGCTGAAGAAACTCTGATATTGGGCATGACCCTTCAAAAGGCATCGGCATCAAACAGAAGCTATGTCAACTCCCTCCCACGGCAAGAGGTTACGATGCTAAAGATTAAAGACTTGATGTTATAGGGGAACTAGGAAAAGCTATGTTTAAAAAATAAAAGATAATTTTCTTCTTTTTTCTGAGCTCTTTTCATGATTTTTCTCTGCAACTTACTTCATATAGAATTGCTTGGCAGCAGTTTTTTGACGGAAAAAGCTAAAGGAACGAATATATTGTCAAAAATTTAAACAATTATTTGTGTTATTTTATCCAGGGTCTCAAAGCCTATCTTTCTCCTTGAAATGCTAAAATTCAAAAACACCAGAATGAGAAAGAACTGAAAATTTGGTTGGTAGAAACATGTGGAATAGGATTTAGCATGGCATCATCTGATGCACCATCATAAAATTTCAAAACCTCCAAAGAGTCATAATGTCGAAGCATTTTACAGAAACTGATGTAAGTCGGAGAAGGCAATGGCACCCCACTCTAGTACTCTTGCCTGGAAAATTCCATGGATGGAGGAGCCTGGTAGGCTGTAGTCCATGGGGTCGCTAAGAGTCGGACATGACTTAGCGACTTCACTTTCACTTTTCACTTTCATGCACTGGAGAAGGATATGGCAACCCACTCCAGTGTTCTTGCCTGGAGAATCCCAGGGATGGTGGAGCCTGGTGGGATGCCGTCTATGGGGCAGAATGGAGTCGGACATGACGGAAGCGACTTAGCAGCAGCAGCTGCAGCAGATGAGCTGTCACTGGGATTCTCAACTTTTGTGGCAGCGAGCACCTATCTGGGGTGTAACCATCATCTATGTATCATGCCAAGTAAAGAGTAATTGACAAACCACATTTGAGCTCTTGCTACCAAAGGATGTTCTGCACCATTATCTGGGAAGTCCGAAGATGTCCACAGAGCTGTCCCTAGCAGAGATTGTTAAAATCTTCTCCCTATGCTAGCCTGTGGAGGAACTCTCATCCTTCAGTGAGAGATGGCAGGCACAGGCTCACAAGTGGGAAGGCTGGAGCTTGGCAGCAGTACAGCACAGCTGTATTTGCAGTGCCCACTGGAAAGAAGCATAGCCTTCTGTGGATAAGACCCAGAGGAGCTGGGACCATGTCTTGACTAAGTGCACAAAAAGATGAATAGTATGAAACAGAAAGCAGCGAGACTAAATCTTGGAGCACACAAAGGAAGATCCCAGATGAATCAGACTAACCTGAAACTTAGTCGCACCAGGTGAAGGTTCGTTTGCAGGCTCTTTCATGGGGAGAAAAGGGAATCTGGCATCAACACCTCTGCATATTTTTTATTTCTTTAAATGAAAGTCAGGGATTGAACCCATGCCCCTTGCAGGGGAAGCACAGTGTCTTAAAGCCTGGACCAGGAGAGAATTCCCTCTATATCTTTATTTAGAGCATGGGGTCTATACCTGAGGTGTATGAACCCTGAGGTTTCTTGGATGGCCTCAGGGGGACCAGAAAATGTTATAGTTGTTTGAAAAATTTGTGATAATGTTGTATAGATGGGTTTTTTCTTCTGAGAAAGCAATTTTCAAATGCATGTAGAACCCAAAAAAGGTTGCCCACTGCTTGATTCCTTGGCAGCTCAACTGGTAAAGAATCTGCCTGCAATGTGGGAGACATGGATTTAATCCCTGGGTTGGGAAGATCCTCTGGAGAAGGGAATGGTTACCCACTCCAGTACTGTGGCCTGGAGAATTCCATGGAGTGTATGGTCTGTAGGTTCGAAAAAAGTTGGACACAGCTGAGCGACTTTCACTTTCACTTAATACTTACTGTATATACAGGCAAGTACACTGCTCTTATGCAGGCTAAGTCAGCCATAACACAATAATCATTCTCTTATAAATCATAATAATCATTACTGTCTTAGTTTTCATAGTCTTGAACTCAAAGACTCTTCTAAGATTTTCCACATGGTTATATGAAATGGGGAAACTGAATTTTTGTGGGCAACAACAGTTTGATTCTCAATGTGGACAAAATCAGAGAAGCAGCTTGCTACTAAACCTAAAAAAAAGTCTGATTCCACCTGGACATGTGATAATTATAGCCAAAGCTTGAAAACTCAGATGCCTATAGGCAGCCTACAGAAGGTCAAGCCAGAAGGTAATAAAAGGCAATGAAAACACATCCTTTCTCTTGGGAGACCATGAGGAACTGTGCAGCACACACCAGGGCCAGCCAAGACTCAGGTCCAGAGGTTACCATGAAGGGATGCATGTCCAGTATTGCCAGATCTTCCAGATTTTCAAGAAAATCTAAAGATGTGGAATTTTAACCAAAATTTCTGTTACCTTAAGGATATTCAATGAGAGCTTTATTAAGATGTATAGATCTTTATTTGATGAATAGTAGCATATGCTGGTGTGCTCAGTCATGTCTGATGTTTTGTGACCCCATGGACTATAGCCCACCAGGCTCCTCTGTCCATGGGATTCTTCAGGCAAGAATACTGGAGTGGGTAGCCATTTCCTCCTTCAGGGGATCACCCCAACCGACGGATTGAATCTGCATCTCCTGCATTAGCAGGCGGCTTCTTTTTATCACTGAGCCATCTGAGAAGCCCCCAGACAGACCCAGGAGACATTTATTCCCCCAAGCCCAGTATCTAATGAGCAATGTTAGGGGAGAACTTTAGGGATCATATGAGGTTTACATTAAGTTCTTTTAGAAATTCAGTGCTTACAAACAGGCTGATTTCACAACTTACTTATTTGTAATCCCTTTGCATTAGTTCCAGCCTGAAGAGTCAAAGTGTGTTTAGAAAGAAGTGTTAGTTGCTCAGTCACGTCCCACTATTTGAAAATCCATGGACTGCAGCCTGTCAGACTCCTCCATCCATGGAATTTTCCAGGCAAGAATACTGGAGTGGGTTGTTATTCCCTTCTCCAGGGGATCTTCATGACCCAAGAATTGAACCCAGGTCTTCTGAATTACAAGAAGACTCTTTACCATCTGAGCCACCAGGGAAGCCCTGGTATGTTTAGTGTATTGTAAAAGGCTTCTCTTTATGGAAAGAAAAAAGGCATTATTTTATATGCACTGGAACTCTGTTCTTAAGGACACTCACACATGGGCATTGTGAGGGCCATGCCCAAGAAAAAGATACTATATTTGTGTATGTGTGTGTGAACTGACTGTCCAAATATTTTGTCCATTTTAAAATTCCAATCAGGTTACTGAATGTCCTCTTCTTACCCTGGCCTGTAGAAAGAGTGGTCACTCTGTACTGGCAGGGCAAGATCAAGAGAGATGGCAAACAAAAAATGTTCACAAAAAGTGGCTCAGAGTTGCTCAGTAGCCAACCACCAACAGCAATGATGGGCAAACAGGGAGATGCCAGTAAATGAAATCTTACTAACACATATATATGGAATTTAGAAAGATAGTAATGATGACCCTGTATATGAGACAACAAAAGAGACACAGATGTATAGAACGGACTTTTGGCCTCTGAGGGAGAGGGAGAGGGTGGAATGATTTGGGAGAATGGCATTGAAGCATGTATACTATCATGTAAGAAACGAGGTGCCGGTCTATGTTTGATGCAGGATGCAGGATGCTTGGGCTGGTGCACAGGGATGATCCAGAGAGACGATGTGCAGTGGGAGGTGGGAGGGGGATTCAGGATTGGGAGCTCGTATACACCTGTTGTGGATTCATGTTGATGTATGGCAAAACCAATACAGTATTGTAAAGTAGAATAAAGTAAAAATTAAAAAAAGAAAAAAATACACTGTTCAAATTTTAAAAAATAAATAAAATAAAATTTGCAATTGACTCATCACCCAAGGAAACTTTAGTAGAATCAGATTATGTTGCTGGTATCTGAGGACAAGAGATAATACCCAATTCAGGAGTCAAAGTGAGAAAAGTGGCTTCCAGCATTAAAGACAAGGAGATACCTTATTTGACCTCTAACAGTGTCAGATCTTAGTCACTCTGATGGCCTTTATGGTGTATTAAGTTGGCTAAGCTACAGACTTCATTTATGCAATCAAACACTAATGTAGGTGTTGTTCAGAAGGTAATTTTGAAGATGTGATTAAAGTCCATAATCAGTGAACTCTAAGAGAGATCATCCTAGTTAATCTGAGTGGTGTGATTCAGTCAATTGAAAGGTCTCAAAAATAGTGCTGAGGATTTCCTGAAGTAGAAGAAATCACCTCTGTGGACAGGAGTTGCCCTTCCTGATGGCCTACCCTGTGGATTTTAGACTTGCCTAGAGAAGGAAATGGCAACCCACTCAAGTGTTCTTGCCTGGAGAATCCCAGGGATGGGGGAGCCTGGTGGGCTGCTGTCTATGGGATCACACAGAGTCGGACATGACTGAAGTGACTTAGCAGCAGCAGCAGCCAGTTCTGACTATTGTATAAACCAATTCTTTGCAATAACTCTCTTAATATAGACTTCTACTGGTACTGCTTTTCTAGTTGACCTCTGACTGATTGATAGAGTCAGTCCTCTCGGACTGTGTAGCCGTGGCTTCATTTTTCATAAAAATGTCTTAGGCCACAAAATTTTTTAAAAACAGACTAGTTTAAAATTGTTTCTTTTCAGCAAAATATAGCTGAATTAGAAAAACTTAAATAAATTGTGCCTTAGTAGAGTCAATAACTGGAGAAGGCAATGGCACCCCACTCCAGTACTCTTGCCTGGAAAATCCCATGGACAGAGGAGCCTGGTAGGCTGCAGTCCATGGGGTCGAAAGAGTCGGACACGACTGAGCGACTTCACTTTCACTTTTCACTTTCATGCATTGGAGAAGGAAATGGCAACCCATTCCACTGTTCTTGCCTGGAGAATCCCAGGGATGGTGGAGCCTGGTGGGCTGCTGTCTATGGGGTCTCACAGAGTTGGACACAACTGAAGTGACTTAGCAGCAGCAGGGTCAATAACCTTTTTGAATTTTTGTGACTAGTGACCTATTTGTACTTATTTACACTAATTTTGTGTTTTCTGTTGATATTTGTTTATTTTTTAACTTGCTTCCCCTTCCCCTCTTTTTTTATGCATTTTATTGGATCATTAAAAAATTAAAAAATTTCTCCTACTGTTTCTTTTGTTGGTTTGAAAACTATATGATGACTCTACCTCCTTTTAGTGGTCACTATTATTTTCTACCAATTTTTATTCATATTTTTAGTAATAAAACATAAAGCTATTCATTATTTAATAGCCTTTCCTCAAACATGCTATGGAACTTACTAGGATTTAAATATCATCAAACAGTCCCAAACAAAATATTATTTTTTCTCGAGTTTTAGTTTTAATAATCTTATATATGCTAACATTTGTTTTCATTAGTTTCCACAGTAAACTGTTAATTCTTTTCCCTATATGTGATTGAATGAACCATCTTGGCCTTGAATTTAACTGTTTACTATAGACTTTTTAATATTTGACATGATCTCAACTATTAAAATTCTGAAGATATGTCTTAAACAGTGTAACCCAGAAATTCTCTAAAATGTCATAAAATACAATCAAAAGATGAGTAAAATAGAATTGTAAGCTTAATTCATTACATTTTCCAAGGGGCATGCTGTCCCTTTTCATGAATTTCTAGAATTTTGTACCATAGAATCAGAAAAGAATAGGCATCCACAAATGACTTCAAGATATCTAGAAGCAATAGGTTAATGTTTAGTGGTATTAGATAAAATTTTAATATAACTTAGAAATGGAGTTACAGATTATATAGTATTAAGACAGTATCTAATATGCAAAAAAAGTTCATTTTCCTTAAACACTTTTTTACAGAGACATAAAATTGTTCTTTAATTAAGAGTCAAAATTTTAAACCACTACTAATTAAACCAATATCGTTATTGAGAAAGATTACAGATCTCAGCCCATTGATTCACACAAAGTAATAGCCATTATTACACTGATTTCAAACCTTCTGGGAAAGCAGAACACAAACCCTGAACTTAAATAAGGTTCAGAGTTGTTCTAAAAATGGTGTAAGTCAATATTTAATCAATCAGAACAAATCTGTTTTTGTATAAAAATTTAAACACACAAAATGAACACCTTGAGACACTTTGGGAATATATGAAAGCAAAGAATTTCCAAATAAACACAGCCCACGCTTATGAGTGAAGCCCTCCGTTGTTGTGGGCTGCAGAAGAACAGCACAGTGTAGACCAAGCATGATAGGGCCATAGATCACAGTAATAACATTTGCAATAAACAATAACAGAACAAAGCAGACATCTATAAGAATCCCACAAGGAATTTACGTTATCCATAATTTTTCTTTACATTTGAGAAACTATGTCAGGAAAGGCCATTACATTCAATGGCACCAATTAATTTCTGCAACTTTTAATGACATCTTTCTGAGTAAAAACCTCACATAATGCCCTGAGCACATGATTGATAGCAGCTTATGTTTGATTTGTACTGGATTCCTGATTTTTTTTTTTTTTTAGTATTTTTAAAGAGTCCCTCTGCAGCCAATCAAGCAATCAACATGAAATACTCAGATTCTCTCTTGAAAAGTACAGGAAGAAAGAAAAGACAATGTGGCTTCTTTCCTGGGCCAACAGATGACTACTGATGTTAATTAAGTAGTTTTCAGGCTGATGGATTATAGAGACTTTTATTAAAAAAAAAAAAGACAAAGAAAGCCATTTAATTTTTGCTCTATTCAGGATATCAGAGTATGTTGCTGCTACTGCTAAGTCGCTTCAGTTGTGTCCTACTCTATGCGACCCCATAGACGACAGCCCACCAGGCTCCCCCGTCCCTGGGATTCTCCAGGCACGAACACTGGAGTGGGTTGCCATGTCCTTCTCCAATGCATGAAAGTGAAAAGTGAAAATGAAGTCGCTCAGTCATGTCTGACTCTTAGCAATCCCATGGACTGCAGCCCACCAGGCTCTCCCGTCCAAGGGATTTTCCAGGCAAGAGTACTGGAGTGGGGTGCCACTGAACATACTCTTAAATATAACACACAATTTTCCTTTATTGACTTCCCTAGACTTTAGCAAAAAGTATTTCTTACTATCCTAGAAAATATTCCAAGTTGGTAATATCAATGAAAGGATTTAAACTGAACAAACAGGACCACATAAGAACTCACATATGCTTTTAGTGGGCATGATCATGGGAAATGAATCCTTGATTAGTATGGGGTGTGGCTGGAACTTCTCTTTCCTTTACCATAAAAGCTCTAGTCAAAATCTGGTTGAGTTTAAAAAAATAATCTAAGATAGTGAGTATATGTAGCAGTGTACTGGTAAGTTCAAGGATTCTATTCACAAGGTATGTGTTCTTTAGAAGGGTCTTCTGAATGAGAAATAGAGAAACCTGTAAGAAGCAGCATAACATGTGTGCAAGTGACAACCTGCAAAGCAATACGGCTTGATGAAGACCAAGTACTGCTCAGAACCATTTATCAGTGATGGGCATGAAGGCAACATGGAGTGTCTAGGAGGAACAGAACACGCATTTATTTCATAAATGTTCATTGTCTCTCTCAGTCTAAACAATGAGACAAGTTTGGGATTCCCAGGCAGTGCTAGTGGTAAAGAACCCACCTACCAATACAGGAGATGTAAGAGACCTGGGTTTGCTCCCTAGGTTGGGAAGACCCTCTGCAATAGGAAATGGCAACCCACTCCAGTATTCCCACCTGGAGAATCCTATGGACAGAGGAGCCTGGCTGGCAAAGAGTTGGACACGACTAAGTGACTGAGCACACACAATGAGACAAGTTTAGAAAGGCTAAGTGACTTCGCCAAGGGCACAAAGAAGATAGTACTGAGCTGGGGTCATCCAACTTGCTCTAAAATTGTAACTGGTAAATAATATGTTTTACCGTGCCATGAAAAATAACAGAAACAAAAGGACATTGGGTTTCATGATTCAGTGACTTAAAATGAAAATTAGGGTAAAAGTATGCTATTAATTGGTGGTTTTAGATANGTACTGAGCTGGGGTCATCCAACTTGCTCTAAAATTGTAACTGGTAAATAATATGTTTTACCGTGCCATGAAAAATAACAGAAACAAAAGGACATTGGGTTTCATGATTCAGTGACTTAAAATGAAAATTAGGGTAAAAGTATGCTATTAATTGGTGGTTTTAGATATTTCTAAATTATTTCAACCATAGATATTAATCATATATGAAAATCATAATTCTTGTTCAAGGAACTCTAACTGTGAGCAGTCTTGTGTTCATGATTAAGGAAGAGTCAGTGCCTAGATACTTGGGGAATAAATGTACTCAGGCCTTTAAATTTCTATAACTTTCCTGTAATTATCCATGGTTCCTGGTATGTTTACTAACCAAGAATTCCCAATAACCCAGCAGTCACTCAAATCCCACAACCTCTGCTAACAAATAGGGTTTCAATGACAGAGAGCTAGATGAAAGATGATAAAATAAAGGTTTTTCCATGACCACTAATATTGTCATGAAAGAGTTATGTGGTTTTTATACCAGAGCAAGCCACAGGCTAAGTTCTAATGTATGCCTTATGTAATCTTTCTTTCAATCCACAGAAAGTTACATAAAATGGAATGATTTTTTTTCTAATTAATGGACTCATCCAATTTTATTTTCTATATTTCTTTACAGTAAAAGTACAAGATTACTGCCAAACTCTTCTAAAATGTTACCTCTATAGATAACTGCTGAGGATTATTGCATATTAATGGAGATCCAAGAACTGGAAGCGCCCTCAGAGGAAATAAACTCTAATATCCTCATTTTTAAAAAAAAAACAAATCTAGAAACAGAAGCACTGAAAGTACTTGCCCAACACCACTGAGAAAACTGTGGTAAAGCCAGGGTTAGAACCCTAGTAACAAGATGCCTGATAAAATAGAGTGATACTCCCTGATTATTCTTTTTGTAACATCAAAATCAGAGTAACAAGAAACAGAGCATTGCACTATGTTCCCCAAAACATTCTGTGAGCCCTTTTAGAGACAGACATATTCGTTTTCCTTCCCTTTTTAAGAAGACACAAATTAAACCTTGGCCAGAAAGATCAAGATCAAACTTAAAAGTACTCCCCCAAGCAAATGTGTTAGCATTCTGAACATTCGATATTGGTCATTGTTATTCTTCTTAGCAAAGGCTAAGAGTCTTATTAATTGCCATGTGCCTTTTGTTCCCTGTAAAACAAAATGTACTCCTTGTATATGAAAAGATTATTTCCTTATTCAATTAAGGAAAGGAGGAGAAGTGGTCAAGAGTGTTGGGAAAACTAAATGAGAGAGAAAAGAGGCAAAACAGGGAAAGAGGATGGAAGAGAGTGAAGTATTTAATTAAAAAGTACTGTGGAACCACTGCCTACACAATGGTATGGCTATTTTAAAAGCAAAAAAAAAAAAAAAAAAGGAAATAACAAACGTTGGCCAGGATATGGAAATATTGCAAACCTTGTGCAGAGTCGGTGGGGATATAAAATGGTATAGCACCTGTGGATAACTATATGACAATGAAAAAAAAAAGCAAACATAGAATTACAATATGACCCAACAATTCCACTTCTGGGTATATATCCAAAGAAGTGAAAGCAGGGACTGGAACAGCTATCTGTATAGTCACAGCAACACTGTTCACAAGACCCAGAAGATGCAGGCAAGCCAAGGGTCCATAGGTGGATAAAACAAATGAATTCACATACAATGGAATATTACAAACATACAAATATAAAGACATATGTAGATACATACAATGGAATATTACTCAGCCTTAAGAAGAAAGGAAATTCCAACACATGCTATACTACAGATGAACGTGGAAGACACTGTGCTAAGTGAAATACGCCAGGCACAAAAAAATAAAATTATGTGTGATTTCACTTATATTTTACTTAGAGTAGTCAAATTCATAGAGGCAAAAAGTAGAATAATGGTTGCCAGGGCCAGAGGGGAGGGAAGAATAGAAAGTTGTTGTTTAATGGATACACAGGTAAGCTGGAAAAGGTGAAAAAATTCTGGTGGTAGTTGCATAGCAATGTGAATGCAGTTGATGCCATGGAACTGTACACTCACAAATGGATGAAGTGGTAAAATTTTTTTTCATATTTATTAATCTATTTATATTGGAATATAGTTGTTTTACACTGCTATGCCAGTTTCTGCTATACAGCAAAGGGAATCAACCATTTGTATACATATATCCCCTCTACCTTTCTGGATTTCCTGCCCATTTATGCCACCACAGAGCACTGAGTCAAGTTCCCTGTGTGGTGCAGTGGGTTCTCATTAGTTACCTCTTTAATTCATCAGTTCAGTTCAGTCACTCAGTCGTGTCCAACTCTTTGCGACCCCATCAATCGCAGCATACCAGGCCTCCCTGTCCATCACCAACTCCCGGAGTTCATTCAGACTCACGTCCATTGAGTCAGTGATGCCATCCAGCCATCTCATCCTCGGTCGTCCCCTTCTCCTCCTGCCCCCAATCCCTCCCAGAATCAAAGACTTTTCCAGTGAGTCAACTCTTCACATGAGGTGGCCAAAGCACTGGAGTTTCAGCTTCAGCATCATTCCTTCCAAGGAAATCCTAGTAGTGTATATATGTCAGTCCCAATCTCCCAGTTCATCCACTCTCCACTCTTCCCCCTTGGTATCTATATGTTTGTTTTCTATGTGTGTGTCTTTATTCCTGCTTTGCAAATAAGATCATTCTATACCTAAAATGGGATATTTTCTGTTATGTATACTTTACCACAATTAAAAAAAAAAACAGAGTCCTAGGAGAAATTTATAAAAGGCAAAAATATAAATGAGCCTTATACTTCAGTAGGCCCTAAAAAAAATAATAATCCCTCTCAAGTAACAGGCATTATTTTTAGCAAAGGTAATTCTTTTCATTTCTAAAACAAGCAATTGCTTTTCAAAGACAAGGGATCTGAGGGCAATTCCACTTTCTTTCCCCACAGACATTGTTTAAAGACAGGTAAACTAGTGCACTCTTTCTGTCTTAGAAAAGGTATCACAGATTTCAGAAGTATACACTCTATGGAGTCAAAATGTTTTCTCCCTTGTGCAGTGCAATATTTCCTTTGATCACTCTTATTTGAAAATAAATAGCCACATCTTTATTTTTGCAATACTCTCTCTGATCGATCCAAGGGCAGCAGCAATGAAATATTTATTCTTTCTACTCCTTTACAGTTTGTTTTTCTTTAATTACAGGAAATTCTCGTTATAAATATGCTCTGTGTTATCAGGCAGCATCAGCTATTGGACACTTAGCCTCGCTGCCAAGTTAATTTTAGTCTTTACAGCTCCTACCTTGCAAGGACATTTTAACTTCTCCCATATCCTTTTACAGACTGGATAATGGCCAAACTGCAAAGGATCATTACTTATTAAATGATAGAATAGCTTCCCATGAGCATAGATGATATGAGGCAACTCATTTAAGATATGTAAAGTGGTATTCATTTTTATTGGCAAAATATAAAGTATCTTGAGATGAATGTTTGCTTAATTATCACTGCAAGAATATCATATTATTATTACTCTCAGAGACTCCGGGAAGCTGCTACTGTGTGCTAGATCATTTACTATACTGCTGTGACACAAAGGGTGGACGGATGTGTTTCTGGCCCGAGAGGCTCTATTAGAGATACCATATGGATATGTGGAAGACCTGGGTTCGATCCTTGGGTCAGGAAGACCCCCTAGAGAAGGGCATGGCAACCTACTCCAGCATTCTTGCCTGGAGAATTCCATGGACAGAAGAGCCTTGCAGGCAACAGTCCATGTGGTCACAAAAAGTTGGACAAGACTGAGCAACACACACATACACACACACACACGCATGGATAGGTCTTGGTTAACTTACTTTATACAGTTTTGTGATTGAAATTGTTTAGGAGCAGTTCTGCTCACAATATCTCCAGAAAATGTATCGTTTTATGCATCTCTATCTTTTGGTGTACGAGAACCACATCACATAGCTTACTGTCTACATTAAAACAAGTTCACTGTTCCATTGTTGTCAATAGCATAAATTTACTATCTCAACAGTCTCTTGCTCAAGTGAATAACTGGACTGTTATAAAAATTTCCCCAAAGAGCCATCAACTCTTCAATCGAAACCATTAACAGGCAGTTCATACCCCAAGACTCTTTGAGTCTTTGCCCAAAGGTGCTTGCCATTTTTACCAATCCTAAACAATTATAAAATGATCCTTCACTGGTCTTACTCAAGTCCAAGCTATAAAAGACCAGCCTTGAACCCAGACTTCAAAATTCTAACAAGTCAGAACTTGCTCTTCCTTCAAGTCTACATTATTTACAATAGCAGAAAGATGAAAAAATAACAATACCCCCCCATCAAATATACATAATGGAAGGATGCTGCTGCTAAGTCACTTCAGTCATGTCCAACTCTTCGTGACCCCATGGATCTCAGCCTACCAGGCTCCTCTGTCTATGGAATTTTCCAGGCAAGAGTACTGGAGTGGGGTACCATCGCCTTCTCCGAATGGAAGGATGGATAAACAAAATGTGATATACTCATATCCTGAAATACTGTTTACTTATTAAAAAAATCAAAGTACTGGTACATGTTACAATGTGGATAAACTTTAAAAACACTATGCTAAGTTAAAGAAGTCAGACAGAAGGTTGCATGTTGCATGGCTCCATTTATATGAATATACAGAATAGGTGAACCCGTAGATACAGAAAAAAGATTAGTGGTTGTCAGAGATTTTGAGGTGTGGGTGGGGAGCGGGGAGGGGCTGCTTAAGAGGTATGAGACCTCCTTTGGGGGTGATAAAATGCTTTGGAACTAGGTAGAGGTGATGAACACACAACATTGTACACTTTAAAGAGGTAGATTTTATTTTATGTGACTTCACCTCAATTAAATATTTTTAAGTCTGTGGAGTTGATGATTTTTCCTACCTTGATAAGAAATAAAACTCCTTTGTATTATTAAGTTTGTTCTATGGTATTTGGGGATCCAGCATTCAACAGCCATAATTTAAATCAGGACCATAATCCTGGTTGGCGTTTGAAAACAGACCTCACTCCCCTTGTTTGTGATCTTCAATGACTCCCAAATTTGGAGTTCAGTTTCCCCTCAGTTTTCTCTCCCTGTGAGTAAATGGCCCCCTTTTGGTCACCATGTTTTATCTTCTTACACTATAGCAATCTTTAAGATGTCACTGATTTTGAGGCACTCATTTGCAAATTCCAACCTCTGTATGCTTAGTTCTAAATTACTAAAATACAGTCTGCTTTTCATTATGATGTCTTAATCCTTAAAAATTAAAGTATACATATCCATTTTTTGGTTTTTCCTTGTTTATTTGTAACCATTTTAAAAACCGTTATATTTTTTAAAAGTTCTTCTCTTGAAACCACAGAGGCTCACTAAAGACATCTGGTGCAAGGAGGTACATTATGAAGATGCTACATATTCAGTTGTACCAGCACAGGGTTGGAATAGCTGGGTGTGGGTTAGTCTCCATCTGTTTTGTCTAAAGGCAAATAATGAGAGGTGTAAGTGATGCTTTTGAACCGTGCTGTTCAAGACTCTTGAGAGTCCCTTGGATACTAAGGAGATCCAACCAGTCCATCCTAAAGGAAATCCATCCTGAATATTCATTGGAAGGACTGATGCTGAAGCTGAAGCTCCAATACTTTGGCCACCTGATGAGAAGAACTGACTCATTTGAAAAGACCCTAATGCTGGGAAAGATTGAAGGCAGGAGGAGAAGAGGATGACAGAGGATAAAATGGTTGGATGGCATCACCAACTCAATGGATGTGAGTCTGAGTGAACTCCGGGAGTTGGTGATGGACAGGGAGGCCTGGCATGCTGCAGTCCATGGGGTCACAAAGAGTCGGACACGACTGAGTGACTGAGCTCAACTGAACTGAAGCACATAGGCAATACTAACCATTCCCGTCTCATTTGCCTGGCTTTTTGTTTCTGCTTGGGTATGCCTTTCCTGACTGACTCTTATTCCAATTTTTCCCTGATGGCTCCTCCACTTATAACATAGCCAGAACCGAGTTCTCTGCTCAGCCATAGTGGGAAGATGCCGGCACCTCTTGCTCTGCTGTCCATTCTCCCCACATTGCAAAATGTACTCGGATCTAAGCACGCTGAAGTCATGGATTATTTGTGTAAGTACGTGTCTGCTTTGTTCAAAGCCAGTTGTTTCATCCTAAAGCCCAATTCAGTAGATTTATCTTCAGCAATGACTGGGCTTTGATCACCCTGGAATAGGTGGTGTCGTGTGGTATGTAGCTGTCCTTTTGCAGGGCGCTTGCCTTATCAGGATACATGTCTGTTGATTTGTGGGAAGCTGGCTGTTTTTCGTTCCTGACAAACTCCAGTGATTAAAATGTAGTGGCTTGCTCGCGTTCCCCTGATAAAGGTGACAGCTGCAGACTTTCCAGTGGAGGTGGATATCGTCCATGCAGATTGCTTTTTAATGAAAGCAATATATTATCTTACCTAGAGACCCTGAAGCCTTACCTTGTTAATGTATTCTAGCCTGGCACCACATTTATCTATAAATTAGTTGTATTAAACACACTCCTTACTATTTATCCAGGCTTTAAAGAGTTTTTCTAGTGAGAGGATTTTGCCTTCTTTCTTCACCTTAAGTATTGTTATACCCAATGACAACCCCACCAATATTTTAAAGTGTAGTTTTGCAACAACAACAACAACAACAAATCTCCCAAGCTGTAAAACTATTACAGCTATACTCCATAACTTGATAATCCTTCACATTTTGCCACTAAAATAAAAGACAAAAGATGAGTTGTTTAGAGCTTGAGCCTTTCACTTGAGTCTCCTAAAAATCTGCAATAATTCTAAAAGCAGAGCTCACTAACTAACATAATTAAACAAAGAGAAGAAAACAACTTAAAACTTAGTCTGTAAAGGCTAAGTTTAAATTTTAAAATTTGAGGTTTATAGGAACCCTCTTACTCATATGTAGGAACATCAAAAGAAAATGCTGTCATAGTTTAAGACTCAAATAATCCCTTGACATGCAATCTTTTTCCTGTATCTCACACAGGGCGTACACCATCAGGTTGCCAGTGAGTGGTCCCAATTCTGCTGGGACTGAATGGCATCTATTGTCCTCTTGGAGGAAGACGCCACAGGGTGGTGCAAACTTCACGCTGTGGCTCTGGAAACAGTTATGGCACAGAGGCCTTGTAATGACCCATGAACCAAAATTGGAAACAAACAACTATTTTGCTGAATGTGTCCTCTCTGACCTAAACCCAATATTAAACTTTTTACAGAACTATAAATCAAATCCATTAAAAACAAAAAACCCAGTGAACCAGTCTGAACTGAATCCAAACCTACATATTTTCTAAAACAACTGAACTGTAACAAAACTAAAACATCAAAATATTCTTCAACCTGAATCGATATTTCATTTGGTTCAAGTCTCTGAACCATATTTTCTGTTTCAAGACAGGATTATTGTTGCTAACCATCCCTTTAAAGAGGAAATACAGAAGAGAAGTTAATGCCATAGTTAGCACAGAGTATAAAGAAGAAAAATATGTTGTAAAATGTATGAAAAATATGCATTTTATAAATCAACAATTATTTAAAGCAAAGCAAGAAAAAAACTGTCAAAAGAGGAAAATACAATAATCAAATTTGTGAACAGCGAAGAAAATACAGGGGAACCAGTACAGATCACCGTGAGGAAGCAGTAAATTTCATGTGGAATGAACTGATTCCATGGAATGGGAGAGGAAACAAGCAAGCAAATGTACATTAAGTACTGCTAACATCTACTTCTATTTTAGATTGCTGCTGCTGCTAAGTCGCTTCAGTCGTGTCCGACTCTGTGCGACCCCACAGACGGCAGCCCATTGGGCTCCGCCATCTCTGGGATTCTCCAGGCAAGAACACTGGAGTGGGTTGCCATTTCCTTCTCCAATGCATGAAAGTGAAA
>SJYV01020764.1:181742-211118 GCA_006410875.1 Neotragus pygmaeus | reverse complement strand
TGCTGCTGCTGCTAAGTCGCTTCAGTCGTGTCCGACTCTGTGCGACCCCACAGATGGCAGCCCATTGGGCTCCGCCATCTCTGGGATTCTCCAGGCAAGAACACTGGAGTGGGTTGCCATTTCCTTCTCCAATGCATGAAAGTGAAAAGTGAAAGTGAAGTCGCTCAGTCGTGTCCAACTCAGCGACCCCATGGACTGCAGCCTACCAGGCTCCTGCAACCATGGGAGTTTCCAGGAAAGAGTACTGGAGTAGGACGCCATTGCCTTCTCCGTGCAGGGAATTATTCACTTTAATTATAATTTTCCTTACTTATTGGTCATTTTTGTTGCTTATAAATAGCAAGAGAAGTAAGTAGTAAATAGAAAAAAGTTGGGAAGTAAATTTTGGTCTGTATGAATAAGAAATGATAAAATTTAAAAATGCATTATTTGAACCTTTATCTTAGAATAAACATTTGGATGATTTTTGGAAGAAATTTATGTTTAAGAAAATGATTCTCTAACATCCAAATTTTGCAAAATTTTTTTGTGGTGTAGAGACATGAATATGTCTCTAAAAATAATGGAAACTTAACTGCAAATTATATTTAGCTATGCTCTGGCATACATAAGGATGCATACAAACTATGCATAAAAAGTATGCATAAACACTAATCTAAAAAAGTCTAGCTTTTTCTGAATAGCACATTGTTAGGGAAATGATCACAAGGCATAGAATCTGCAGATTCATGACTTTTTTCCAACAATCAATTAAGGTTCCTGAAAGGAATACTACCATATTNAAAAAGTATGCATAAACACTAATCTAAAAAAGTCTAGCTTTTTCTGAATAGCACATTGTTAGGGAAATGATCACAGGGCATAGAATCTGCAGATTCATGACTTTTTTCCAACAATCAATTAAGACAAGGTTCCTGAAAGGAATACTACCATATTCAAACTTTGTACCTCTTAGGGCAGCAATGAAAAGTGAAAAGTCTGCCATGTGTTCAAATCCTTATAAAACAATAAAATTATTTTCTATTTCTGGAAGTTTCTCTTAAAAATAATAGTGAATGTCAGAAGATTTACTCACAAGGATTATCTTTCAATACTATATAGCAGGAACTATTAACTAATCACCAATCCCCTCTCCTCATTTTCTAGGGCACACAGCTAACAGACATCTCCCAGATTCCCTTGTGGTTAGAGATGGACGTTTAAGTTCTACCCAGTGGAATGTGAACAGAAGTGATGTGTGATATGTGTCACTTTCAGTCTCACTGGTAATTACGCTCTTTTCCTTTCCATGACGACCTTGAAGCATCATGTTAAAGATGATGGAGCCATAATAAGGAAGGATATTTCATTCCTGAATCACCAATTGAAGGAAAGCTACCTGGTTACAGAAACTCTGATTTGCACTGTACATGAGCAATAAATAAGCACTATTGTGTGAAATCTGTTGAGACTTAGGGGTTTATTTGTTATACTGCTACTTTAATATGCAACTTTTTAAACAATGGCAAATAACTAGAAACAACCTAAGTACCTAGCAAAGTTTCAGTGACCATTCTAGTTGTTGGACATCNCCCGAGGGTTGTTAGGGTTGAGATTTGATTTATAAATTATCCTGTTATTGTCTCAGGGATGCTGGCAGAGGACACAAAACTTGGGTCAGACACAAAGCAGTGTTCCTCGTGGCCCAGGGAGCAACAGGGGCACCAGTGTATCTGCATTAGTTCCTCTTGTTTGCAAGTCTCGCGGGGGCAATGTGTAGGCCCAGTTGAGGCAACGCTGGGTTTGGTTTGTCCTGCAGCTGAGGAACACTGGAGCTGGGAAATCGACCTCTTTATGATGAGCAGTAAGCAAGCCTGCTCGTTGCCTAGGGGGAGATGTTACCTCACTTCCCGAAGTTGTTGCATAAACAACCCTGAGTAAGGATTCCAATGACAAAGTAGTCAAAGTCTTGCAGTCTTGACACGTGGTTGTTTTGAAAAATTGTCCTGAGATGAAGTACAGACTAGCTCCACTTTTGCAATTAATTGTATTGCATTCTACTTTTTCTCCTTTTCAGGAGCTGTTGATCATCATGTGGTACCTACTGATAGCCTTCCTAGTGGTATAGAACTAGACTCTCACTCTATTTTCCAAAGTGTGTGTCTCAACAAAGAGGATGAGAGCTACAGGATGTCCAGAACCATATTACCCAATTTTCTCAGGGACTTCCTTTCAGAAACCACTTTTTCTCTTACAGAAAAAGAAACCAACACCTTTTCACGCTGTTGTAGCTGTAACAATCTAGATACCATAGGAGCCAGTTTCCAGTTTAGGAATCATCAAGAGAAAACCTTTGTGGACAACCTAACAATTTCTAGTCAGAAAGGCCACCACAATTAGGATGGAAGAAGGAATCTCAGTAGCTACAATATGCATCATAAGCCAATGACTTATGAGATGTTTTTTACAGCATTTTTCATGAAGTACCAGCTGCTTTTGACTGAGCTGTTGCTTTTTCCTCAGATAGTGGATTTTGAAGTTCATTCCTATCCTGGATGGGACTGAAGCTTGGAATTGAGAAAAGGGGATGTGGATGACCTCATGTGAAGAGTCCCAAGCCACAGCCATCAGCATGACTGCATTTCACGAGTACCTCAACTGTGGCAAAGATGCTTTTAGTTCATGAGTCTGGAGGACTCCTCATAGGGAAGTAGGCCCATTAACACAGTGGCACATTCCCACTAATCAGCGTCAAAGATTTTGAAACTTATCTAGTAGACTACAGAGAAGTGACTTGGTAACAGTTTAC
The DNA here is from genome assembly GCA_006410875.1 of Neotragus pygmaeus. Classification (NCBI taxonomy): domain Eukaryota; kingdom Metazoa; phylum Chordata; class Mammalia; order Artiodactyla; family Bovidae; genus Neotragus; species Neotragus pygmaeus. The sequence goes on along the minus strand of SJYV01020764.1, from coordinate 208,330 downwards.
TCTCAGCTCTTACTGAAAACACATCATGTTGAAAAGGACATGACCCCATCTAAGTTTGGAAAATTAGTGCTTTGACCTGAATTTTTATTATATTGAGAAACAATGGGACAGAAAAGGGCTTCATGAGGGGGAAAAATATTGGCCATGACTCTTTCCTGCAACCATAGAATTCCACAAGATGCATGCAAACAAACCCACGAAAGCTCTGACAAGGCCATTTATTTCTGCACCCAGAACACCAGTTCCTGCTTCGTAAACTCTAAACCTGCTTGGTCTCTCCTTTCTTCAGCTCTTGTTTTTAGACAATTCCTGTTGCATCCTGATAATCTGACAAAAAAGACCTCCCAATGAGGGGAAAAAAGGAACCATTTTCAGATTTAGATTACCAGGGAAAAGAAAGAGATTATCAAAGATCTAAATAATGCAACCAATAGCAAAACATCCTAGTAAATCATACTAACCCAGCTAAATTAGATAGCACTGTCCATATACAATTACACTGTTAGTCTCCCATGACACTCTTTAAATGTGACATGTTATTTGACACGTTTGCAATTAGGGCTTAGGGAAAAAAAATCAATTTTTCTCTATTCCACTTAAAATAAAAAATGTACTGTTTCCCTGAAATGTACCTTTAAAAAAAAATTCAAGACAGGCTAAAAAGTAATACCAGAACAAATCACAGAATACAGAACATATCACAACTGCATTATGAAGACAGACATTTAAAGTCCGATTTTATTAGATTTTATGAAAGGGCAGCACCTAAAAGTAATTACAACCGCATTGTACTTACTTTCACATCATCATCCTTACTCACTCTGCCCCTNGAATACAGAACATATCACAACTGCATTATGAAGACAGACATTTAAAGTCCGATTTTATTAGATTTTATGAAAGGGCAGCACCTAAAAGTAATTACAACCGCATTGTACTTACTTTCACATCATCATCCTTACTCACTCTGCCCCTGGACTGTGAACAGGCAGTGAGGTCCACAGTAACTGGTGGTCCTGGGTGAGCTTCTGAGAAGCTCCGCAAGAATTGCATGTGTTCGCGACCACCCAGCGGGACAAGCTCCTCCTTTCACTAAGGTGCCGAGTAACATTCTGTGTCCCTCCACCTTCTCTTTTCCTTCAGTGTTGGTTCCAAACTGCCCTAAATAATCCATATACATCGTGCATGCTCAGCTGCCCCGTTCTGCCCTACTCTTTGCGACAACATGGACTGACTGTAGCCTGCCAGGCTCCTCTATCCATGGAATTTTCCAGGCAAGAATACTGGGGTGGGTTGCCATGCCCTCCTCCAGGGGATCTTCCCAACCCAGGTACCAAATGTACGTCTCTTTCCTCTCTTGCTTTGGCAGGCGGGTTCTTTACCCCTACACCACATGGGAAGCCCAATATATGTTACATATGGACAAATATTCAAAGGTGAGATTCTTAACTGCATAAAATGCTTCCAACTTATTGTCATTCCTCCCTTCTCAAGTCCCTTATCACTTCTTGTATCCTCTGAAAATCTATCACAAACAGATAACATTTCTTCTCTTTCAAAAAGACATTCTGACCTTTACTATAGTGTGTCCCATCATCACAGATCAGATATATACATAATAGTAATAATAACAATAACAGCAATAATAATAGCAATGAAACATTATTTGTATAGTTTCTATGCACCAGACTCTGTTTTCAGTGGCTTACATGAATTGTTTCAGCTGACCTTCACAGTGACCCTATAGTTATTATTATTAATCACCAATAAATATATCTGCCATTATCAAGACAGTAAGGGATCCCAGCTATAATTCTGAAGTCAATTGTTATAATCCTTGCATTAATAAAAAAATCAATACAAGTAGGGGATTTATGATACTTAAACTTTGAGATGAATTTTGGGTAAAACAAATCACGAGTATTATAGGCAAAGTAATGGCCCTCCCCCAAAGACATGAATGCTCTAATTCCCCAAACCCGTGACTATGTTACCTTGCATGGCAAAAGGGTCATTGCAGATATGACTGAGTTAAGGATCTTGAGATCGGAAGGTGATCCTGCATCATCTGTGCAGGTGCCCCCAAATCACAAGTGTCCTTATAAGAACAGGGTGGAAGGGTTGTGAGAAAAAGAGGGAAACAGGAAGATGCTATGCTGCTGGCTTTGAAGGTGAAGGAAGAAGCCATGAGCTGAGGATTGTAGAAGCAGGAAAAGGCAAAGGAACCAATCACTCTAACCAATAGAGGCTATTCTCCTCAATAGCCTCTAGAAGAAACATAGCTCTGCTGACACCTTGACTTTAGCCTGATGACACCTCTTTTGGAGTTCTGACTTCCAGAACTGTAAGACAATAAAAATGTTGCTTTAAGTTACTAAATTGGTGGCAATGCAACAGCAATAGGAAACGAATTAAGCATGAATCCTGGTTTAATATTTTATTTCATTAACCAGTGTGAAAAAATATGGTGCCCACGAGGAGGAGCTTGGAGGAATGAGAGTTTCTTTGGAGGCCGGTTGTGTGTGGTTTTCAGTTTGGCTGTTTCTTTGGTTGCCTGGGCTCTTCGCACACAGCTTTAGTTGCCCCATTGCGTGTGGGATCTTAGTTCCGTGACCAGGGATCAATCCCTCATGCCTTACATTGGCAGGTGGATTCTTAACCACTGGACCACCAGGGAAGTTCCCCAGGAGAGTCTCTTTGGAGGAGCCCACTCTGTGGGAGCCATTCACCCGTGAAGTTAGCAGAGGGGCCATCCACACTAGACCTCACTTCTGACACAACTGGAAGTCCAGGGAGTTCCCTAAACTGCTCTGAGTTTGATAATTCTCCAGAAGGCTTCATGGAACTCCTGAGAGCTGCTGTACTCATGGTTATACTTTATGACAGGGGAAAGGCACGTTAAAATCGGCCAAGAGAAGAAACACTAGGGAAGAGTTAGAGGTATGAAATGCTACATGCCATTGCTCTCTCCCTGTTGAGCTGCAGACAGTCTTACTCTTTAAGTACTGATGTGCGACAGTACTGATGTGTGGCATGATGACTGCCTTGGCAGAGCTTTTATTGGGGCTCCATCAGGGAGGCTTGATTGACTGATTGGTCAGTTGCTCACATGGTTGATCTCAGTTTCTAAGGCAACTGATACCACTTTACTCACAAACTCCACTCTCTCTTCTTTTGGTCTTTCTGATCACTCCCAACTCTCAATACTATCTGGTGTGGCCAACCTCCACCCTAAATCATAGTCTTAGACTATGTGGCCTGATCTAAAAGCCCCAGGCAAACAAAGATGCTCCTGCCACATATGTCTCTTACAAGGCCCCAGAGGTTGCCTCTGAGAAGCTGAAGCTTTCAGACCCTCTCTTTGGACAAAGCTAAATTCTTTACTACACACACACACACACACACACACACACACACTCACACACGCACCAAGCTATGTTTAAAGGGTGAGTGGGAGTGTTCTTGGAGCAAACAAAAGGAGATAAGACATAGGAAGCAGCATGAACAAAGGCAAAAATGTTGTGGTATTTCTAAAGAACAAAATTAGCAATGGACTGTAGTTTGAACGTAGGATACTGGGCACTTGGGAGGTGGGAGTCCTGAAGAAAACTGATCACAAAGGCCCTAATGCCAGATAAAGGGGGTTTGTATCAAGAGCTGGGGCACTTGGAAGACTTTCTGGCAAGGAGTGATATAAACAAAGAATCCTTTTGCAATGTAAATAGTCATCTCCCACTTTATGTTTCATGAGTTCATGCTTTTGTCTATTGAAGCTATTTTTTTAATGGGGCACTTTGTATTTATAAGGAAGGAAGAAATTCTCTTTTTCTGCAGTAATGCTGACAGCAGAGTCAGACAGTCTGAACAGACCAGACCAGGCTAAGTCCTATTGTGGCAGGGCTGGGCCAGCAGGACTGCTTCCCCTGACTTCTTATCATCTAGAAAATGAGGCGTAACTAGAAGAAATCCCAGGGATGCCAAGGCAGAGCTGGGCTTAAAGTGGACTTCTGGCAAATAGCCCAGTCTGCACATGGCTAGACTTACCAGTGTGTTAGTGGCTCACTCATGTCTGACTCTGTGACCCCATGGACTGTAACCCGCCAAGCTCCTCTGTCCATGGGCTTCTCCAGGCAAGAATACTGGAGTGGGTTGCCACTTCCTTCTTTTGACTCAGGATCTTCCCAGCCCAGGGATCAAACCTGGGTCTCCTGCATTGTAGGCAGATTCTTTACCATTTGAGCTACAAGGGAAGCAAAATTAAAAAAAAAAAAAAAAGCTTATCTTAAACTTAGTTATTTAATCTTTATTTTTAGAGGTCATATGCTCCAATGCTGGGTTTACCAGGTGGCGTTATACTTGTCTGGAGAATTCCATGGACAGAGGAGCCTGGCAGGCTATAGTCCATGAGGTCATAAAGAGTCAGACACGACTGAGTGACTAAGATTTTCACTTTCACTTTGTGATGGTCAAGACCCAGAGATAATCAGAAACTCACTGTCTTAGCAGCTTAGGCTGCTACAACAAAACATACAGCCTGCGTGACTTGAATAACAAGCATTTTTTTCTCATTGTCTTACAGTCTGAGACATCCATGATCAAGGTGTGGGCAGATTCAGTTCTTGGTGAGGCCCTTTCTCCTGGCTGGCAGACGACCACCTTTTTGCTCTATCCTCATATGGTTGGAGAAAGAGAAAGAGAGAGATGAAGGGAGAGAAAGAATGCTTTGGTGTCTCTTCCTATTCTAATGAAGGCACTAATCCCATCATGGGGTCCCTACCCTCATGATCTCATCGAGCACTAATTACCTCCCAAGGGCTTATCTCCTAACACCATCACAATTCGGGGTTAGGACTTCTACACATGAATTTGGAAGGGACACAACTAATCCATAACACTCACCATTTTTCTCCAGTCAGCTTAGAAGTGTCCATGGGTGCTTCCCACACAAATGAACATGATTTTCTGTCATTTACTTTTCACAACGGGCTTGTTTCTACACAAAAGCTAACTTATAGGCAACTTCCAATTGAGAAAATTACATTATGTGCTTCCTATAGAGAGGACTGCAGGATTTCAATGCCTAAGAACATGCCTAAATACTTGGTTCACCTTCTATATGATATTATGCATATCTTCCATCTGATTTAAAAATTTTTTTTAATTTAATTAATTAATTAATTTAATTTTAACATGTAAAATAGGAAGAGCAATACTTTTTTTTCCTCCTGAGGAGGCTTCGCAGGGTTTTGTGGGAACCAGGGAGTACTGAGGAAATCATAAACAATGGTACATGTGAATTTTTGTCTACATGACACAAACATTGTTTTCATCTTTAGGGAGGTTTGTGGGCCTCTTGGATCTGTTCAAGGACCCCTCAGTGAGAAATTCTGCCCCACGAAGAGCCTCTGGGGAAACAAAGAATTCTAAGACCTGGGGTCCATACTCACAAGAATCTTATGGTATACTTGACAAGGCAAGTTAAGCACAAAGATGATTCTAGAAGGAATTTCCTAGATTAAGCAAATTAAAAAAAACAAAACAGATTTTCAGTTAAATGTGAATCTTAGATAAACAAGGAATGATTTCTGTTAGTATAAGTATGTTCCAGATGTTGCATGATATATTTAAAAAATTATTTGGGAATCCTATGCATAAGTCAAATGAGAATATGAACTCTTGGAACTCAAAAGAGGGAACATCTCAGTGGTTTTCAAGAAGAGGATGCTGAGGCAGTTAGGAGGGCAAAGATTTAGGACACAGGAAGGCCTGTGAAAGGAAAGGGAGAAAGCAGGTTTGGATGGGGAGCTGTCAGACCGTGATGTCAACCCGACCAGGGCTCCACCAGCATAAGCAAGAGCTCTGACAAAGAAACACCCCCTTGGGGAGTCTAGGCTGAGCAGAAAGGCCTAGATTTTTGTACCACTGAGCTGCTGAGTCTCCTCCCAACTCCACCCAGAGTAGCTTCCTTCTGGGCCAGTCATTGATGCTGAAAATTCTATCATTATGTCACCATTGCACAACAAGAGAAAATTGGCTAGATCCTCTATCTTTTCTCAATACTACATTTTCATTAAATATAATTATAGAACAGTGTTTACCAAAAATAGGTTAAAATCCAGGTTATAAAACAATATATAGGGTATGATCTTATTTTGTCAATACATGTAACTATCTCCATGTTTATATACATTTCTGCACATACACACACATTAGAGAGACAGAGAGAGAGGGGAGATGGCAAGGTGGGAGAGAGAGGGACAGAGACTGGCAGAATATGCACTAAAATATTAACAATAATGATTTCTGAGTGGTGCTATTATTGGAGATTTTTGTTTGTTATCAGTAAATTCTAAAATTTCTACAAGGTGCTAGTGTTATTTTTATATTACAAAGGTTAAGTTAAAAAAAATTTTTTAAACCACTATTATACTTCTTGTTCTTTCCTTCCCTGCTCACAAGAATTAAACCTTATTTTTACACATTTTATTTAAAGCATAGTTGGAACTCAGCATAGGATAGCAGAGATGTCAGCCCTTACTTCATCCTACTGGAGAAAGTGGTCTAAGCATTTTCTGAGGATTCTGCTTTTAGAACCCTATACATCACTGCAGTGACAGCAGGCAAACCTGATAAATGCTGGTGGTCACAACAGAAATGATCTCTGCTTTTTATATATATATATATATATATAGAAGAGAAAAGTAAGTGGCAGCTTTCACCTTGCCACCATTTCCGTTCTATTTCTCACATTTAGTCTCTTCTTCACTCTGGAGGGCAAAAAACATCACATTACTATAGAAAACACCTTGAGTTCTGCCAGGAACATTTTTAGATTAAAGACCTAGATGTGGAATTTTAAAGCTTATGAAAGTTTTATCTATCAGGGATGTTAGATGACTAGTTCATAAAATATGAAAACATCTACATTTATCTTGAAGAAATGCTATGGTTTTCTTGGAACATATAAAAATACTGCCTTGGAACATATAAAATAAAAGAAGAAATTAAATACTCTCGAGAAGAGGAGAGAAAATAAGATCTTATTTAGTTTGGATGCCTGCAGTTGATACCGTAAAGCCTGTCATTTTTTCTTTTTTTTTTTTTCTCATTTTAGGCAGAAGACATAAAATAAGACAAAACTGGAAAGAAGGAAGGAAGAAAATGGCTGCATTGCTCATGAATTATGTTTTCACTGGAAAAACCAGTAAGGGAAAACTGAAAACCTTTTAAAGGCCAAATAATCTGCTTTTCTCCTTTATCCCTGGTAGAGGAGGGTATGTCTTCCCAGAGGTCCAAAGGGAAAGTTCTCAACCTGCCTCCTTCTAGACTCCAATCAAATTGACGACTGCCGTGGTTTCCAAAACCATAACATCCAGCTTTGGGTAGAAAAGTTTGGACATTTGTTTAATGAGACAGCCAATACCTACTCTGTATCAGGCACTGAGGCGCTAAGAATGCAGACTATGAGAGGCCTGCTTCAGAGGAGAAGCAGGTTACAGGGTCGCTGAGACTCCTTCCTTCATATAATTTCTTCACAGGGATCAGAACTGGAAGGTAGCTAAAATCCAAGTGAACTAATGGTTTGGCCAAATATAAAGTGAGCAAAAACCAAAAAGTAGGCTCCCTACTCAGCCCGGGGGAAGAAATGCTGGGAAGGCTTCCTGGGGGAGGGGGTTACTTAGCAGAGTCTTGAAGGACAGGGAGGAAGTGGACAGACCAAGGAAAGCGGGGGGAGCACCACGCAGGAGGGTGCTGCAGCAGGGGAAGAGTCCTCGGAGAATGTGGGGGGTGGGGCAGCTGGAAATGCTGTTGGTGGAGGGCAGAGATGGCTCTGCCTGGGTGATCAGGATGCGTGGAGGTGCAGAAGGGGCCCGTGCAGAGAGCCACAGTGAATTCAGGAATCCAAGGAGCCAGGGAAGGGTTTGCAGCAGAAGGGTATCTTGATCAGATCTGAATTTTAGAAAAGGATCTTGACAGCACCTCAGGGCATGGGTTTGAGGTTGGATGTTGGTGGAGATGGGCAAGCTGAACAAGGAGAGAGAGTATGAAGTGTTAAGTCGCTTCAGTCATGTCTCTTTGCCACCCCAGGGACTCCTCTGTCCATGGGATTTTCCAGGCAGGAATAGTGGAGTGGGTTGCTCTTTCCTTCTCCAGAACAAGGAGAAAGACGGGGCCTAATCTTATGCCCAGAACTGAGGCTGTAGGGATAAAAGAAGGGGGAGGAGGCGAGTGTGGAAGAACTGGGAAACAAATCAAGCAGACTTAGCTGAGGGATACATCTGCTGGGTTGGGTATGATTCTAGAATGACTCCCAAGTTTCTGGTTTAAGCAACTGAGCGACAGTAGTGTCATCCACTAAGATAAATAATAAAGAGCAGGCAGGTTTGCAGGGCAGGAAAGATGGTGATTTTGGTTTTGAACACACTAAGTTTCTGTTGTGAGGTAGATCGAATTTCCAGAGATTATCCCAACCTTATCTCATGCACCACATGCTCTTATAACAATGTGACTCGAATATGTCCTCCACTGAGAGTCTATGTTCCTTCTCCCTAAATATGGGTGGGCCTTTGTGACTGCCAAGACCAACAGAATATGATGGAATTGACACTAAGTGACCTCTAAGCTTGCATCATAAAAATTTCATGCATTTTGTACCTTGCTGCCTTGGGATGCTTACTCTCAGGACCCAGCTGCTATGTTGTAAGGAAGTCCAACTGGCACCAGCTAGGAAGACCACATGAAGATGCCCTTTACTGGTCATCTAGACAACAGCCCAGCTGAGGTCCCAGCCAACAGGAACATCAACCACCAGATATGCGAGTGAAAACATATCTGGATAATTCCGTGTCCAAACTGACAAGCGGTCCCAACCTTGACTCTTCCCAGTAGAGGCCCCTGACATATTGCATTACAGATCAGCTATCCCTGTGGTGTCACCTTGGAAATCCTGACCCACAAAATCTGTGAGCATCATAAAGCAGTTGTTTTACACCACTACATTTTANTGAGATTAGTTGTTTGTCAGTTGCTTCATTTGCTATTGTTTTCTCCCATTCAGAAGGCTGTTTTTTCACCTTACTTATAGTTTCCTTTGTTGTGCAGAAGCTTTTAATTTTAATTAGATCCCATTTGTTTATTTTTGTTTTTATTTCCAGTATTCTGGGAGGTGGATTAGAGAGAACTTTTCTTGAGCTGACACACCTGGAGATGCACTGAAGATGCCTAAATAATAAAACCAAGTCTCAGGACTTCCCTGGTGGTCCACAGTTAAGACTTTGAGCTCCCACTGCGAGGGGCCTGGGTTTGATCCCTGGTCAGGCAACTAGATCCCACATACTGAAATTAAGAGTCCATCTGCCACAACTAAAGATCCTGCACGCCACAACAAAGACCCAGCACAGCCAAAAAAAACAAACAAAAAACAAACAAACAAAAAACCAAGTCTTATCTGTAGGAGCTTGATGCCATTAGGCTAAACATCTTTAATCAGGCCTGTGATTCAAGAACAAATTTCATTTTAATTCTATCAACGACAAAAAAAGCCCTTCCTTTTTAAACTATGGCAAATATTCTAATAAGAAGACTTAAGAACTTTTAAAATTTAGAAATTAGATAATCAGATCTCTAAAAAGAAGACGTTTGATGGAATGCATATAATTTCACATATCCATTATTTATATAGAATGATTGGGTATTTAAAAATACAACTTAAAGTTTGATGGCAACTAAAAAAAAAGTTGCACATCAAACTTGCCTTTGCCTTGGCAGTGTTTAATTTCTTTGCTCAAAAAAATTATCTACCATTGCTTTTGTATTTCTGTCCAGGGCCCCACAATCTGACGCAGTAGCTATGAAAACTGTATATTGGTACCTTTTCACTCAGAAAGCAGAGTTTTCTCAGATATCAGGTACTGAGACTCTGGGCATAGGAAAGAGATTGATTTTGTATTGTATACTCTGATAAAGCTCTTTCTTACCACTTAGAAACAGGCAAGGAAATGGAGCAGAGGGAAGGGGGAAGAAAGGAGAGGAACTGATCACAGAAGAAATTAAACCCAAACAGGGTTCCAAACACAGAGCTATTTTCCTCCCAGTTCTGCACTTCGCTGAGTGGTAAGGTGCTGAAATAGAAGACACTGGAATGTCTCAAGCTCTGTCTCCCTCTGGTGACCACTCTTACTATCTTTGGACTCCTGCAAAGGCTGCGGCCATCCTTGTTTTTCTGAGAAGCTGAAACTCCATTGGTAAAAATGCTCATTCTTTCGAAGACTCAGATGGTAATTTCAGCTGGGGTGGCTGTGGAACACCAATAATGAATGGCACATGCCTCAGGTTGAAGGTCAGTGCCACCAAGAGGTATCCCGTGCATCACTGAAACTCTCTGAGCCTGCTTCCTTGTCGGTACCGTGAAGCGGAGAGCTGCAGGAAGCAGAGGTCTTACGAGGAGTGGTTGAGATATCCCCATCAGCGCTTGCACTGTCCAGCACAGCAACCATGCTGCAGAGGTGCTGGCCAGAGGAACTGGACTGGGATGGATGAGGGCGATGGCTTCCCGACAAGCCAGGCATCTGCAAGGAACTGTCAGCTATGAAAGGATGAGGGTGTGTATAACAGGAGTCAAGTTTCCATGCAGGAATTCACAGCTCATATTTTAAAGTCAGATCATAAGTGGCATAAAAGATAGAAAACATAAAAATTCCCCAGATCTTAGTCACTAGAAGGATTTAGAAGCTTCTATCTCAGGGAGATTCTGGAGTCTTACTCTTTAGGCCAAATCCTGATTCCATCACTTTTCAGTTTGTTTGACTTTTCTGAGCCCTGGTCTCCTTCTCCATAAAACAGGAGAAAGATCACTCTCCACGCCCACAATGTTCTTGGGACTGGACTTAAATGAGACCATCCATAGGAAGCACCCAGTAAATAAGCATGCAGAGGAAGCACTCAATCTATGTTACATATTATCAACACCATTCCAAGCTGAGCTTTTCACCCTCAGGGGAAGACTGAGCCCAGTGTCAAGGGAGAAACCGTGCTAACTGTAATTTCAGAAGCAATGGGGTTTAGCAGAAACGAAGCCTGCTTTCTTTACTAAAATGTGGTTTTCAGAACTAACTGCCCATTGGAATTGTTTAGGGAGCTTTAAAAAATGTGAAAAGTGGGCTCCACCCTCAGAGGTCCTGATGTAATTGACCTGGGGTGTGGCTTGACACAGGTTTATAAAAGCTCTCCAGATGATGGTAGTGTGTTAGCCAAGGCTGGGGGCCATTGTTTTAATATTAAGAGTATTTCAACACACCACCTGCATGATGTTGGATTCTCTTTCTGTTTTTTTTTTTTTTTCACCTCATACAAAATCTGCTAAGGTGTACAAGCTAAAAAGCAATTTAAGAACCAAGAATGTTTGAAACCAGAGCAGCTTGACTGACGTTCAAGGCTCAGAAAACAATGGGAACGCACTTCGAAGTCCCACCAAGTAGTTTCAACAATTGTAATGCTCTTCAGGGCCGTAAACCTGCCTCCATTCTCTTTGAAATCCCCTTACACTTTCACTCACACAGAAGGCAAAAGTCCCCCGCCATGTCCCAGAGATCCAAAGCATGGGGTCATTTGTACACACAGGTACAACCCAAGTCAACAGCCAACACGAAAGGAAGCTTTCAAAGGGTAGAGTCACTGAGGAACAGGGCAGCAAAGGAGATGGAAACATAAAGAACAGCGGAGAAAGGAGAGGGTGGAGTGATTTGAGAGAGTAGCACCGGAACATATACATCACCATATGCAGAACAGATCGCCAGTGGGAATTTTCTGTGTGATGCAGGGAGCTCAAATCCGGAGCTCTGTGACAACCTAGAGGGGTGGGATGGGCTGGGATGGGCTGGGAGGCTCAAGAGGGAGGGGACATATGTATGCCCATAGCTGATTCATGCTGACGTATGCCAGAAATCAACACGATACTGGAAAGAAATTATTCTACAATTAAAAATAAATTCATTTTTTTAAAAAGAAAAGAAGAAATGTAAATAAAAGGAAGAGTCTTTTGAAATACATGAAGGAACTCAGGGAAGGGGAGGGGTGGGCATCAGTGGGAAGAATCCACCTCTTTCTTTGTGCTAAGGGGTTTTGCAAGGAAGCCACTGGTGTTCTATTTGTTTGAGGCCCAGAGCTCATTTGGGAATAATGGGGCCAAACCCCAGGAATGCGTATCTCTGGTGAGGTAGGGTTTGAGGGTGGTGAGGGGCGTGCAGCAAGTAAGGGCCCCCTCTCCAGTTGTAGAGGTCTGCACCTCTACACAGAAAGACATCACCCTGAGGAGAGAGGGAGGACACATCCAGTGAGTGTAGGGGCACAATCAGCAATCAGAGGAGGGAGCCTGCGAGTATCACTTGAAGTGTCTTGTTTTCCAGCCCTGAGTATGGACCCTGGAGCCTGATGAACCTGAGTTTGAATCCCCCTTTGGCCACTTACTATGTGATTTGGGCATGCCACGCACCCTGTCAGTGCCTCAGTTTTCCCATCTGTGAAATGGCAATAACAGACATCATTCACTCCACAGAGGTGTTGAGAGGCTTAAAAATAATAATGTCAAATGCTTTGAATAGTGTCTGAGAAATGCTGAGGAACACATTCAGTGTTAATATTTTCATTATTTCTGATCCAGCTATGAAAAAACATTTTTAGGTCTTAAAAAAGGAAAATTTAATTAAAACAAAAGTGACTACAATCAAAGGGGTTCTATTGGGAGAATTCTTATACCCCTGCAACAAGGACCCTTCTTTAACTTTAGTAGAAGTGTTGGAAGGATGCCGTGGCTGAGATCAAGCTAGGAAGAGAAAGCCAAGTCAGGGCAAGGCCAGCTGGTATCCTCCAAAGTGACAGCAGGGGACGCTGCAGGAAAAAAATGCAGGCAGAGTTGCAGCCTTTTTGCCTCAGAGGAGAACTTTATATGCCATGAGGCGAGCGCCTTGGCAACCCTGGGCTCCAAGCATAGGAATTAATTTCTCTCAATTTTTTTTGTAGGGGTGACTAAAAATGACCCTCACCATTGTTAGGTCTTGTAACTCCTTTTTCCACTTAGCTAGACTGACTTACTGACCAGCTGGCCTCCAGCTGATCCTTGAAAGCATGAAAACCAATAAACCAGGAGGCAGAGACATTGTTCTCATTACACCATTTTTGGGGACAATTCTGCTGCACAAATTCTCAGGAGTAACCTTAGGGGTCTTGAGACCTTTTGGAATATAAGATAAAGCCCTTAAGGAGAGACTCAGACCCTCATCATTTACCCTCATCGACCCTGTGGCTTTTCTCACATTGCTATGTGGTAAAGGTAGGAGTCGGGGGGCAGGGGGCAGGACTTTTCTGATCGCCAGAGTCAGACAGGACAGGCAGATACTTGGTCAAAGATATCAGACTAACCAGTTCCAGGTTCACTTAGGCAATGATTGAAGAGTTAATAAATTTCCCAAACAGCTTCAGACTCAGAGAAGAGTCTCGAAATGCTAAGAATCAGACTCAAAGGGTAGCATGATAAAACAAAAAGCTATTTCATGTCTGTGTTAAAGAGACCACCATATGAAGTTTTCTCAGAAAAGGTTTTTCCAGAGGCTTTACAGTTTTTTAAAATTAATTAACATTTTACATTCAGCATCCCACGGATTTCACATCTGCCACTGATTTTCTCACTAATTGGAAAAGCTGTTGGTGGAGGAATTGTTCGATGTTTGTACCATCCAAATTAGGGCATAATTAGAAGGCGGGGTGTAAACTAAACAGAGGCAAGGCTGATGAAGCCGTGTTTACAGTGACAGAGGAATCTTCCCTCTCATAGATGTCTGAGCTCATTTCCACCAGAATCCTATGTGAGTGTAGGTACACATCCCTCTTGACAGCTGGCTGGTTGCTGTTTGAAACCATACGGTCTTCAGAGAGATCTGCCCTCTGAAGTCTTTTAACCTCAAAAATCCCACGGAGACTACAATACCCATGTAATACCTGTTCCCAGGTGTAATCAGGTGAGACCGCAGACCACTCCCGTCACTATCGAACAGTGCTTTGGAATGCTTTTTGATATATAGCTTACAGAGTTTTTACACTCTGTGGATGCTCCAGCCTGGCAGGGGTCAAACAGGCCCAGGCTAATAACACAGACAGCGAGGCAGGGGCCAAGCTGAAGGTCCTATGACCGCAGTGTAGTTCCTGACACAACTGCTCAGCCCTTTTGTATGATCTTACTTAGGATACTGAAGACAGCACGCTGCTTCAGTTTAGAACGAATAAGGACTACGAGCTGTTTGGCTAACATATAGCAGTTGGTCCTAGAAGGTAACAAGAGAAACATAATGTATTGGGTTGGCCGAAAAGGTTTGGGTTTTTCTGTAAGATGGCGTGGAAAAACTCAAGCGAACTTTTTGGCCAACCTGGTATTTCCCCAGTCCACAGAAAGTAACTGTCTAACCGAAGAGATAAAGCAGATACTGCAAATCAATACAAGAGAGGATAGGAGTGGCTGGTCAAAATGAGGCCACCGTGAAGGTGTCCGAAGCCAGAGCTCCTGCCCCTGCCTTGCATGACAGCAGTGACAATGATGGGCACTCGGGGCCCTTGGAGAAAGGTGGAACTCCCATGGGATCCCTGCTTTCCTGTGGTTCTGGTGCTTTTGTGCAAGGAAACTACCACTGCATAGACTGTGAGAGTCACGTCATGGGGGTCCCTTCCCAGAAGATACCAGCTGTGGTACAGCACTGCCATCTCGGGGAGTCCCTGTCCACTGTCAGTCAGACCGTCCCAAAGCCAACTGCAACTTCCCCGGTGACTTCCCTGGTCCTCTAAAGCCTGCGGACCTTCCCTCTATCTTCTCGGCTTTGACCACACCCACAAGCTCATTCTTTGATTCAGCACTGATTGGGCGAGTCTCTGTAATGACCTCCGCCTGCTTACCATGTTGAGTGGTTTGTACAGAGTTCCATAGGCCTGGTTATTCCTTAGGCCTGGGTGGTGTATCCAAAGTACCCAGGACCAGAGAGGTAACACAGGGGGTTGTAGAGACGCTGGAAAACCACCGGGCACAGGCTCTTTCTGTGGAAAGCAGCCACCACTCAGCTCCGGCCACGTGGAAGTACCACTCAGCTCTGGCCACATGGAAGCGTGGATGGGGCATTGCCAGATCTTTTCGATTTCACAAGAGAAGCTGGAACAGTGGATGTATACAGGAAATTTGCCAATTTTGGAAATGTTCAAAACAATTCAAAACTTTCAAAAACCGCAAGTCAAACAAAAGAACACACACACACACAAAACTCGTACTGTACTCATTCTACACGTGGCCCAGATGGAGTCTGCCTTAGGCCGATGATCCCAGTCTCCAAAGATATAAACAGAAAGTGCCAACAGAATTGAGAGATGGGTGGTTTTGACGTCAGCTTGGGGGATCATGGAAGACTGGAAGAAGAAAGACCATGATAATCCAGTTGCTTTGCACCAAAGACATGCTCTCTGGTGTTCTGTTTACTACTCACCCTTCCCATTATTAATTTTTTTTAATTATGAAATATTTGTAATTTTGGAAATATTCTGCTAATATAGGCCCCTATTAAGTCTCTCTGTCTCTAGAAATCTGTTCCTGGTAGTTTATGCATGTTACTTTATGATGTAGTATGTTGGGATAGAGGTAAATAAATCCTTGAGGCAAAATATATTTTCAAAACACAGGAGTTTTAGCACATATCATAAAAAAAAAAATCTACAAGAGTGACATCTGCTAAAAGAACATTTACTCTCTGAAAACATATCTGTAGCTGAATGTTGCCTTTAAGGAACTGGAAATGCCTCATTTTTACCAAGAGTTTGTATATGAAGTAAGATTACTTTGACATTCTGAAGATGGTTACGAAATGTTCTTTTATATGATGATGAAGTCATGCTTCTGTAACAACCTGCATCTTTTCTTATATAATATTTTTAAGGGAGAGAGCTGCTTTAAAATTTTTATAATGGTCATGATTACATACTAGAGAAAAGTGATTTATTTTTCATGGTATGTTTAAAATTTTATTTTTCATTAAAAACTTAAACTGAATTTATGCAGAGTAAAATTCACCCTGTTTTGTGTATAGCTCTATGAATTTTGATAGACACACACAGCTATGTGACCTCTATGTCTGTTTGATGTCATAAATCAAATATTAATGCAAAGACAGTTTACTGTCTCACATACAGGTGGCCAGCAGGCACATGAAAATATGCTCAACATTGCTAATTATGAGAGAAATGCAAATCAAAACTACAATGAGACACCTCCTCACACTGGTCAGAATGACCATCACTAAAAAGTCTACAAATACCAAATGTTGGAGAGGGTATGGAGAAAAGGGAACCCTCCTATACTGCTAGTGGGAATGTAAAGTGGTACAGCTGCTCTGGAAAACAGTATGGAGATTCCTCAGAAAACTAAAAATTGAGTTGTCGTATAGTCCAGCAATCTTACTCTGAGGCATATATCCAGACAAAACTATAATTCAAAAAGATACATGCACCCCTGTGTTCACAGCAGCACTATTCACAACAGCCAGGACAGGGAAAAAATCTAAACGCCCACTGGCAGGGGACTGGATAAAATGTGGCATATACATTTACAACGGAATACTACTCAGCCATAAAAAAGAACGAAAATTTGTGATCTGCAGTAACGTGGATAGACTTAGAGATTATCTATCGTACTGTCAGGGGAGTTCATAATTTCCTCGGTTATGTCTCACTGCAGCAAAAATATGAAAGGACCCGCGGATTGGTGTTACAGCTCAGTTTTGTCTGGCAAGCAAAGGAAAATACACCCTCGAGGTTTGAAGGCGGGCCGACCCAAAAGACGTGAAGAGAAGAGGGGCCCGAGGCTCAATTTCGGCTCCTCTTTGCCTGTAGTTTTCCCTCCTCTCCCTGAGCCTGCCCTCTGTAAAGTGGGCTAGCCAGGAGGCTGTTTGCTTCCCTGGCGTCCTCACTCCAGTCCTCGGATCTTCCTTTGTTCTATTTTCGTGGGCTTTTCCCTTCTTTGTCTTTTAGTCACCTCCATTCTGGACTCCTTTTTCCTGTCCTACCTCCCTAACAATACTGACTGAAGTAAATCAGAAAAAGGAAGATGGATATGATATGATATTATGTGTGCATGGAATCTAAAATATGACACAAACTTATCTATGAATATGAACAGACTCCCAGGCATAAAAGAACAGACTTGTGGTTGCCAGGGGAGGGGTGAGTAGGGGAGAGATGAAGTGGGGATTTGGGGCTAGCAGACACAAACCGTTATATACAGGATGGATAAATGAGGTCCTGTTGTATAGCACAGGGAACTGTATTTAATATCCTTTGATAAACAATGGAACAGAATGGAAAAGAGAATGCATATATGTATAACTGAGTCACTTTACTGTAGAGAAGAAACTAACACAGCATTGTAAATCAATGATGCAGGCACTTGTGTTCAGTTGGTCAGTCCTGTCTCACTCTTTGTGATCCTATGGACTGTAGCCCACCAGGCTCCTCTGTCTGTAGGATTTTCCTGGCAAGAATATTGGAGTGGGTTGCCATTTCCTCCCCCAGGGAATTTTCCTGGCCCAGGGATCAAACCCCCGTCTCCTGAATTGCAGGTGGATTCTTTACCAGGGAGTCACCGCAGGAAGCCCATAAATCAATGATCAGTTTAGTTCAGTCCAGTCCCTCAGTCGAGTCCAACTCTGCAACCCCATGAATTGCAGCACGCCAGGCCTCCCTGCCCATCACCAACTCTCGGAGTTCATCCAAACTCATGTGCATCAAGTCAGTGATGCCATCCAGCCATCTCATTCTCGGTCGTCCCCTTCTCCTCCTGCCCCCAATCCCTCCCAGCATCAGGGTCTTTTCCAATGAGTCAACTCTTCGCATGAGGTGGCCAAAGTACTGGAGTTTCAGCCTCACCATCAATCCTTCCAATGAACACCCAGGACTGATCTCCTTCAGAATGGACTGGTTGGATCTCCTTGCAGTCCAAGGGACTCTCAAGAGTCTTCTCCAACACCACAGTTCAAAAGCATCAATTCTTTGGTGCTCAGCTTTCTTCACAGTCCAACTCTCACATCCATACACGACCACAGGAAAAACCATAGCCTTGACTAGACGGACCTTTGTTGGCAAAGTAATATCTCTGCTTTTTAATATGATATCTAGGTTGGTAATAACTTTGATACTTCAACTTAAAAAATAATCTCAAATCTTCATTGTTTCAATTAATTCTTTTCACTCATTTACCTCCTAAAATGGACCAGGCGTTGAGAATACATGGCCCAAGCCTTCAAGGAGTTTTCTGCTTTTTGATGAGCCAGGTATCTTAAAAGTGACAATGCAGTAAATAAAATAAACTGCTGTAAAGGATATCTATACAAATAGCATCTCATTTATTCCCTTAACTAATAGAATCTGATCCACCCAGTAGGATCAGGTTTCCTGTTAAACATTGGGAATATAACTATGGGCAAGGAGAGCTTGGAGCAAGCTCAGAAGCCAGCCAGCCAGCCAGGGAGGGACTGGATACAGATAGGTAAGTGCCCTGCTGGGGAAGAACACAGATCTGTGGGAGGAGTGGTGGGTTGGCGGAGGCGGGGGGAATCTCTTGTTGGGAGCAGAGGAGAGCATGTGCTGGGGAAGACGTAAAGGCTCTTCCTGAAATCCTTGTGCATTTCCTCCAACACTGCCCACGTCTGGAGGGCTGAGGACACTGAGAGATACAGACACTGCCTAGTAGATTTATCAGTGGTTCATGATGGAGAAAATGGATGAGTGAGCATGTCCACTAAACTACAATCCAAGAAAGCTTCTGTTTTTCACACTCCCATCAGGCACAGATAAATGGTTATCTTGCTAACAGGGAGCCCATGATACACGCACAGGCAGAGCCCGGAAAGCCGTTTATTAGGAGGGGAGGACAGAGAACAGGCCTGGGTGTCTGGTACCAGCAGCCCCGCCCAGGCCCCTGTTGGCTCAGATCCAGGTGCTGATAGCCTGAGCCTGGGCCTATGATGAAGTAGGCATGGCAGAGTTCACTCGCAGCCAGCCACGGGGAGCTGGGATAAGAGGGTTACTCCAACAACCCCAAGGCAGGCAGACAAGGGTCAGAAGGCAGCCAGGGCGAAAGGTTCCCTGGACTGGAATGCTTGGTTTTGTCCAGAGCCATTGGTAATATCTTCAGTATCCTCTGCTACACTGGGCAGTGTTTCTCAGCTGACAAAAGGGATGGTTGTTGTTTGTTTGTTTGTTTGTTTTTTTTTTGCGGGGGAGCATAGTGGTTGGTTCCACCATGTGACATGCAAGATCGTCCCCAACCAGGGATGCAACCTCTGCCCCCTGCACTGGAAGCATGGGCCACCAGGGAAATCCTAACAGAGCCTGTGAATGATGCGTGGAGTTTTTTGACTTGAATTCTGTGGCCTATTCACTCCCATCTCTTCATTACGAATGAATGGAGACCTGCATCTCAATAAGTTCCATTCCCATTCATCCTCTTCAGCCCCAAGGTACACCTTTGCAGTCTCATCTGTGTTTCCCTGTATATATAGATGCTGGATGCTTTGCAAAGCTTGAAGTCAGGTTTAGAGTCAGATAAGTGGCGACGTGGGGGGTGGGTGGGGCAGATTGTCAGCCTCAGCAACACTGACATTTTGGGCTGGGCGATTCTATGCGGTGGGGGTGCTCCTGTACATGGCAGGAGATTTAGCAGTGTCCCTGACCTCTACCCACTCGATGACCTCTGCTCTCCTTCTAGTTACAGCAACCCAAAATGCCCAGGTACTATCTGGGGTCATTAATAATTTAATATTAGTAAATATTTTGTAGGGGGCAACATTGTCCCTTTTTGAGAAACACTCAGGTGGACCTACATTCTAATCCTGGTCCTGCCACTTATTAAGTTTCTTAGGATCTCTGAATCCCAGTATCCTTGTCCATAAAATATTTTCTATGGCTGGTAAAATAATTGGAAAATTATATGGTTGATTAATTCCTGTTGTATGGAATATCTTCAAAAGGCAGCTATTATTACCATTTGAGTCCTCTATGAATTTTCCTAAATTTGGGGGGTTGTAATTCCAGATTTCTGGTGACCAAAGAGTTCAAAAAGAACTGTGGAACTGACAGGAACTTCCCTGGCTCTCTCTCTGGCCACGTAAAGAAGCTTGGCTTGGCTTGTATCACCTAAGAGCATAGTTTGGAGTCTCTCTCTGGGAAAGCCGCTGTTTTCAGCATTCCTGTAGAATGGGATCAGCAGCCCTATGGGCATAAGAGACTTCAGTCTTGTTACAGCCGGTTCTGGGGTTTGAACTGTCCCCTTGACTTCTCAGTATCGGCACGTAAGTCACTGGTAGTTCCTGAAGCCAAGGTTTGAATCCACAGCCTTTGGGATTCAGGGCTCAGGACAGACGCAGGCTGATTTAGTAGAGTTTTAAAACGGATTGTGAAGAGGGAACTATTTCTTGGAATAAGTTATAATTTTAAGAAAATGGCCTTTTAGCCTTGCTGATCAGGGTTTAAGAAATGTTTCCTCTTTCCCTCCATCCACCTCATATTCTCTTCACTTTCTCTCTCATTTTGAAGTTAAAAGATTCTAATACAATGACATGGAAAAGCATCCTTCAAGAAGTGAACATTCTTCTATTGACCGATTTCTAAGAAAAGGGAAGTGAAAGGAGGCATACAAAGAGGAGACAATATTTGTGGTTTATCAAAATTATGAGGTAACACGTGAGTCATTCTCCTCCCTCTTTTCTCTCCCCAGCTGCCCTTTTCCTCTCTATAAACACTTCTACTTGCTCTAGCCATGCATAATGATATGTACAGGCCTAGGACATACACTGAAGTAAGTAGGAATGGCAAAATTAATTGTTTAATTACATGGGAGTGAGTCACAAGTCAAACATAAGTGCGCTCTTCAGTTGCACACAGATTTTGGTTAAAGTTTTATTTCTTTGGAAGAATATGAGTGTGACATTCCTAGGACCCAAAGAGGAATATAAGACAATCTGGATACCCAAGAAGTAGAGAAACTAATTGGGAGAGAATGAATAATAGAGCTATTGATAAGATTAAACTAGAAAGTTGACTGAAAAGAGATTAGAACAATGCTTGCATGGAGTAAGTGGTTACAGTAATAGATTTTAGAAGAGGAGGAAGCAGAGGGAAGACGCGGGGAGAAAAGGTGGGAGGGAGGCAGGAAGAAAGGGTCCTATAAAATAGCAAACGTTGAATGACAAATGAGAGCCACAGATAATTCTTTAGAAGTTTAGAGAAGATTCCAGGATGTGGGTTATTCAGAGAAAGCTCCTTAAGGTAAACATGGAGAGACATACGAAATGCCAAGTAGTGAGTAGAAACAGAGGTCTCAGTTTAGCCAATAACAAGTATTTCTAAGAGATAAACACTCATTAGGAAACAGTCTATTAAACATGAATTCTTCTGAGTTGCTACAATTGTCTTCTGAGCTCCTTGAAATATCAAGCTAATGAAGGGCAATAAAGTCCATTGCCTCTTTAGTGTCTTAAAATGTGTATTTTTAGATCATAGGCTTAAGATTTGCCTATGTAGTGAGTATTCCATGTCTGATGAAAACACCAAAATATATCTAGGAAAGGGGCACAGCTATCTTCTCCAAAGGCAACCAAAGAGCTGAGACATGTCCTTGCTTACCAACCCTAAGATGAGTGAGTGAAGTTGCTCAGTCGTTTCCGACTCTTTGCGACCCCATAAACTGTAGCGTACCAGGCTCCTCTGTCCATGGGATTTTCCAGGCAACAATACTGGAGTGGATTGACATTTCCTTCTCCAGGGGATCTTCCCAAAACCCGGGGCTCGAACCCAGATCTCCCGCATTGTAGACAGACGCTTTACCGTCTGAGCCACCAGGGAAGTTTCTCTCAGTGAAGGGTTGTAAATTCTTTAAGTGGCTACCTGCTGTGGAAGTAGTAGCTCCTTATATGGTTCCTAAGTTTACCTCTTTTGGACTCTCAGATTCATATCTGAATCTCTGAAACATTCCAGTTCTCATATGAAGAAAAACATCGCCAAATATTTCATCTACCTATTGGCTGGCACTCTTGCTTCTTGCCTGAATATTCACATGTTTACAGAATCTATTGGGATCCAGTCTTTATTTCCATTTAGGGCAAGAAGGAGGAGGATGTTCCTAGAAAATGAGATGGATAGCAAGCCCGGACCCCTCAATGAGAGGCTCTGTGTGAGGTCAATAATTTAGAATTCCTTCAAATGATATATTCTTTTTTTTTTTAATTGGGGTATAGTTGCTTTTCACTGCTGTGTTAGTTTCTGCTGTACAACAAAGTGAATCGGAGAAGGCAATGGCACCCCACTCCAGTACTCTTGCCTGGAAAATCCCATGGACCGAGGAGCCTGGTAGGCTGCAGTCCATGGGGTTGCTAGAGTTGGGCATGGCTGGGCGACTTCCCTTTCACTTTTCACTTTCATGCATTGGAGAAGGAAATGGCAACCCACTCCAGTGTTCTTGCCTGGAGAATCCCAAGGGACGGGGAAGCCTGGTGGGCAACCTATGGGGCTGCACAGAGTCAGACACGACTGAAGCGACTTAGTAGCAGCAGCAGCAGCAGCAGCATACACATATCCTGGCCCTCCTGACCCTCCCTCCCATTCTCCCGGCCCAACCCACCCCTCCAGGTCACCTCAGAGCGCTGGCTGAGCCATGCTCCTCTATCTTACACACGGTGGTGTATATACATATCAACCCTAATCTCCCAATCTGTCCCCCTCTTCCTCTTTCTCTATATCTGTGTCTCTATTCCTGTCCTGCAAATAGGTTCGTCTATTCCATTTTTCTAGATTCCACATTTGTGCATTAACATACGAGATTTTTCTCTGACTCACTTTACTCTGTATAACAAACTCTGGGTCCATACATGTCTCTACAAATGACCCAGTTTCATTCCTTTTTATGACTGGGTAATGATATATTCTTTGTGTATTTGTTTGACCTTTACTCAGAGGGGTGGGGAATTATCGATTTTTTATTAATACGAGTTGTGTCATTTTTTTTTCTTTTTTTTTAGGGCTCAAAATTAAGACTTGCTCATATGTGAAGTAGGTAAAATTACTTATTTTCTTTTTACTTATTTGCAGTTGCCTTGGAATTTCCCCCTTTTGGACTGATTTCTTGGGAAGCCTGTTATCTAAACTTCAGATGATAAAGCAATCCCTTATTCTTAGTAAACAGCTCTCTGGAGCAGCTGTGATGGGCAGATAGCCCTCTGAGAAGAGTAGTATTTACAGTCTACTTGAGAAGTTGTGTACTTTGTGAAAAGCAGGACCTATTTATATTTTGCCATCATGATCTGAGATCTGGATAGCAGCCCAAGTTAATAGGTGTTACGTTTTGTTTTCAGTGTTTTCTGCCCTGTTGGCTGAGCAAGTGGGCACAGCCTTTGGAGGGGCCAGGGCCAGTTACTCTGGGCTCCTCTCTGGCCATTCCTGACGGCTCACTATTTGGGGACTGCTCACAAGTGACTGGTCTCCCAGTGATAGGTAATTCCACTGCGACCCTATCACATACTCCACGGTTTTAAAAATTACAATTATGTCTCTCCTTGTGTACTTTTCTCTTCAAATTGTATTCGTCATCCTGTTCATTTTGAAGATGACTAATCCTGCTTGCAACCTTTTACTCTGGTGGTCTACTTTATAATGTTTGATACTGGGAAAGTACGATGTCATAAAGACAGTCTTCGATGTCAGAAAGGTAGGGGGACTCTAAGTTACCTTTAAAACCTTCTGTGGAGTATGGCGGGGGGTGGACAGGAAAAATTATACCACTGTCTTTGGAAAATCATTTAAATTGTTTCTACATTTCCTTAAAGGAGCTGTAACTGCCTGATTTGTTCATCGTTTATCTCTAGCCTCTCCTCCTGTCACTCTGCCTCCTCCACTCAATATTAGTTATAGGGCTTTACTTTATGTTCCTTAAAAATGCCAAGCTCATTTCCAAGTCAGAGGGTATTTTTGGTGGTTGTTGCTGTCATCTGGAACACTGTTCCCAAGTTTCTACCCAGTTCATTGTCTTACTTCATTTAGGTATCTAATTCAGCTATCACCACTTCAGAGAAGCCTTTCCCAACCACTCTGTCTAGGCAAGTCACCAGCCTCAGACTCATTCTCTAGCATCTTAACTTTTCTTCTTTGATATCACTATCTGATGTTCCTTGGAGAAGGAAATGGCAACTCACCCAAGTATTCTCGCCTGGAGCATTCCATGGACAGAGGAGCCTGGTGGGCTACAGCCCACAGGGTTGCAAAGAGTCGGACACGACTGAGCGACCATCACTCACCTGATGTGACATGCACGTGTGCATGCCTGGTTGTGTCTGACTCTGTGACACCCTGGACTGTAGCCCACCAGGCTCCTCTGTCCATGGAGTTTTCCAGGCAGGAATACAGGAATGGCTCCTACTCCGGGGGATCTTCCCGACCCAGGGACTGGACTCTTGTGTCTCCTGCATTGGTAGGCAGACTCTTTACCATTGCTTCATCTGGGAAGCCCATCTGATCTTATAATATGTATTATTTTCTTTGGAATGTAAGCTCACCTAAGCAGGAGTTTTCTGTTTTACCCACTACTGTGTTTCTAGTATTGTATCTCTAGGGCCCCAAAGAGGTAAATTTAGTTACAGTTTAAGGGGTTAATATAAAGGATATAGTAGGTAATTACCTGGAGAAGGAAATGGAAACCCACTCCAGTATTCTTGCCTAGAGAATCCTGTGGACAGAGGAGCCTGGTGGGCTGCTGTCCATAGGGTCACACAGAGTCAGACACGATTGAAGTGACCTAGCATGCATGCATGCATTGGAGGNGTCTTTTAATTTCATGGCTGCAGTCATCATTTGCAATGATTTTGGAGCCCCCCTATATAAAGTCTGACACTGTTTCCACTGTTTCCCCATCTATTTCCCATGAACTAATGGGACCAAATGACAAGATCTTCTTTTTCTGAAGGTTGAGCTTTAAGTCAACATTTTCACTCTCCTCTTTCACTTTCATCAACAGGCTTTTTAGCTCCTCTTCACTTTCTGCCATAAGGGTGGTGTCATCTGCATATCTGAGGTTACTGATATTTCTTCCAGCAATCTTGATTCCAGCTTGTGCTTCTTCCAGCCCAGCATTTCTCATGATGTACTCTCCATATAAGTTAAATAAGCAGGGTGACAGTATACAGCCTTGACATACTCCTTTTTCTATTTGGAACCAGTCTGTTGTTCCAAACAACAGAATGGAAAAAACGAGAAAATTAGAGTTACCAAGGGAACATTTCATACAAAGATGGGCTTGATAAAGGACAGAAATTGTATCTACCTAACTGAAGCAGAAGATATTAATAAGAGGTGGCAGGAATACATAGAAGAACTGTACAAAAAAGATTTTCATGACCTAGATAATCACGATGGTGTGACCACTCACCTAGATCCAGACATCCTGGAATGTGAAGTCAAGTGGACATTAGAAAGCATCACTATGAACAAAGCTAGTGGAGGTGATGGAATTCCAGTTGAGCTATTTCAAATCTTGAAAGATGATGCTGCAAAAGTGCTGCACTCAATATGCCAACAAATTTGGAAAACTCAGCAGTGGCCACAGGACTGGAAAAGGTCAGTTTTCATTCCACTTCCAAAGAAAGGCAATGCCAAAGAATGCTCAAACTACCACACAATTGCACTCATCTCACGTGCTAGCAAAGTAATGCTCAAAATTCTCCAAGCCAGGTTTCAGCAATACATCAATTGTGAACTTCCTAATGTCCAAGCTGGTTTTAGAAAAGGCAGAGGAAAGAGATCAAATTACCAACATCCACTGGATCATGGAAAAAGCAAGAGAGTTCTAGAAAAACATCTGTTTCTGCTTTCTTGACTATGCCTAAGCCCTTGACTGTGTGGATCACAATAAACTGTGGAAAACTCTGAGAGACATAGGAATACCAGACCACCTGACCTGCCTCTTGAGAAACCTATATGCAGGTCAGGAAGCAACAGTTAGAACTGGACGTGGAACAACAGACTGGTTCCAAAGCAGCCAGGAGACTGCCAATTAGGAAGAAGTAGTTGACCATGCACATTGAAAATCTCCTGGAATTTGCAGCTAGATCTCAGAAGAGATGCATGATGACATCAAGTGCAAGATGGGTCAAAGTTGGCAAACCACTGGAGATGGACTAAGCTGGGTGAACTAACCACGAGTCCCTGAGTATCACACTTCAGTATCAGATACCCAGCAACAAGGCAAAGAACAGAGACTGGAAAGACCAGAGAAGCAAGAAAAACCCTGAAAGAGCTTATGGATATGCATCCAGGGACACTTCTTTTCAATCATTATGACTCTAGATCATCACAACTCCACATGGCATGCAAACAGAGTAGAAAAGAAATGTGAACTATGGGGCATATATCCAAGAAACCAAATCATCAAAGATGTGACTTAAATTAGCAAAGACTCGAGATATGTTAACTGACAAGTTAAAAATTTTTTCCCCATAGTTCTCAGAGGGAAGTAGACCCCAGGG
>SJYV01020764.1:128946-181572 GCA_006410875.1 Neotragus pygmaeus | reverse complement strand
GTTGTGGGGGGTCTTGCGGGGTGGGGTGGGAGGAGTACATTCATCTAAACAAATTCCTAAATTTTCAATTTCAGGGCATTCTGTACCTTTACTGTATTTTTCAACACTTTGAGAACAGATACTATTTCCATATATCAGGCACTTATCAGGCAGTCAACATTTGTTGAAAAAATGAAAAGATGATGACTCTAAATAAATGGCTGATTCTGGAACAGTACAGTCTAGGTTTTAATTATTTGCATTTACCAACTCACCAATTTTCCCAAGGTTTAAAAACACATACTGGAAATAAAATTCTTTCACTTTACACAACTTCTTATATCATAAAGATAAGATCCTGGAATAATTTACCTAAGAGATTTTAGAGCAGGCAGAAGCAGATTTTGTTAGACCTTTGCAATTTGTTAATGACCTCTAAACCAGATAGCCCCCACAATGCTAATTCAAATTGTTGGAAACACGTCTGGACCATGAAGCAATCGCCTCAAAGATTCAAAGTGAAAGTTGCTCAATCATGTCGGACTCTTACCACCCCATGGACTATATCGTCCATGGAATTCTCCAGGCCAGAATACTAAAGTGGGTAGCCTTTACCTTCTCCAGAGGATCTTCCCAACCCAGGGACTGAACCCAGGTCTCCCGCATTGCAGGCAGATTCTTTACCAGCTGAGCCACACGGGAAGCCCTCAAAGATTCAAAGAAACTCAGTATCCTCTCCATATGACATCCCAAAAGTAATCAAACCAAACTGAAAAATGCAAATAAAAAATACTTTAGACCCTTAAAAAGATGTACCCTCTACTACTCCTCCAGAACTCTAAACNACGGGAAGCCCTCAAAGATTCAAAGAAACTCAGTATCCTCTCCATATGACATCCCAAAAGTAATCAAACCAAACTGAAAAATGCAAATAAAAAATACTTTAGACCCTTAAAAAGATGTACCCTCTACTACTCCTCCAGAACTCTAAACAGTCAAGACCAACTTTTCCTAAACCAGTTCTTCCATACAGAATTACTCGACTAGGTGTGGTGGCCCATGTAATAAATGCAGTCATGTATCATCACACTCCCTTTGGACTCTTTATAAAAGGTCACTGTCTACCTGTCAGATCCTTGGCTTGTCAGGTATTTTCAGAACCAAAGCATCTAGAAACAGCATTATACAAAAGTTGTACCTACCTGTTTTAAATCACATTTAGTATAGACAGTGGATAAGAACAGACTGTCTTCTTAGTGTTTGGACTCCAGTAGCTCTATTTACTTCACCATGAACACTATTTCCCCACCTTTAAAATCGAGATAATGATATTTTCCCAGTGGAGCTGTCGTGAGGATTACAAGAGTAATTATTTGTAAAGCACTCACAACGTTGCCTGGCAACAGCCAGTACGAACGTGTGGGGATTAAGGCCATAATCCCCACAGAATCTCATGGATTTAAATTTAAATGCTCTTAGAAAGCAGATAAATTAAAACTGTCGCATTTTCTAGACACTCCCTAATTAGTTGCTCGACGCTTTCAAAGTATTTATAACACAGCAGATAGATAGCAAGGAAGGTAAACTCAACAGAAAAGAGACAGAGGAGAAAAATGGAATACAGGTTAGTTGCTAATTCCATTAGAAAATTCTCCGTTCAAAAATTCACGTATGAATGCCCTCCTTGGTCATTCTATGCGATTATACATTTTTTTTTCAAAACAAGATTTTGTTTTTAAGAGAAACTAACCCGCACATTCTAAGGGAGGGGGGAGGGACAGCCATTTTCCTGAGCCACACGGAGACCTGGGTGAACAGTGGACGCTTAAACGTTAGCGTTTCTACAGAGTCGGTAACTAAGATCTCACAGAGACGGTCAATCATTCGAATTATCAGAAAAACAGCAAGCGCTACGAGGCCTCAGACCCAGGCTGAACTTGCTCACAGACTACCCCAAGCATCCAGGGGTAAAGCCGAGCCTCCGAGCCGACCCAGGCGTATTGCTGCGCCCANGCATTTTCTAGACACTCCCTAATTAGTTGCTCGACGCTTTCAAAGTATTTATAACACAGCAGATAGATAGCAAGGAAGGTAAACTCAACAGAAAAGAGACAGAGGAGAAAAATGGAATACAGGTTAGTTGCTAATTCCATTAGAAAATTCTCCGTTCAAAAATTCACGTATGAATGCCCTCCTTGGTCATTCTATGCGATTATACATTTTTTTTTCAAAACAAGATTTTGTTTTTAAGAGAAACTAACCCGCACATTCTAAGGGAGGGGGGAGGGACAGCCATTTTCCTGAGCCACACGGAGACCTGGGTGAACAGTGGACGCTTAAACGTTAGCGTTTCTACAGAGTCGGTAACTAAGATCTCACAGAGACGGTCAATCATTCGAATTATCAGAAAAACAGCAAGCGCTACGAGGCCTCAGACCCAGGCTGAACTTGCTCACAGACTACCCCAAGCATCCAGGGGTAAAGCCGAGCCTCCGAGCCGACCCGGGCGTATTGCTGCGCCCAGACCACGAGCCCCGCGTGTCCCCGTGGAGAACCAGAGGCTTCCTCCGAACGCTTTCCCGGTGCTTTCGAGATCCAGGAGAAAGAGGAAGCGAGGTAAGGACACCTCCAAGCGAACAAGAGCTGACAGCCGAAGCCCCGAACCCGATCGAAGGCCCGACACCCGTAAAACGCGGGGGCGCAGCAGCGTCTGCGACGGCGGAAGCGGGAGGGACGGGGCGGTGGGCGGCCCTCCGGGTGGGCGGGCGTTTCCGGCGTGCGCGACCGAGCGCTCGGGCGGGGGCACCGCCGCCTCCCAATCGCGCACAATGAGACAGCGCTGAGCGCCGGAAGTGGGGCTGAAGGAAAACACGGAGAGGGAGCCCGGCCGGGACAGGAAGAGGCGGGGGGCCGCGGCGGAGGTGGTGAGTGTTCCTGGGCACCTCTTCCCCTGTGTCCCTTTCAGACTTGCATCCGGAGTGGCTCTCCAGTGGGTTCTCCGGTCTCCGGAGTTGAGGGCGGGCCTGGCCCGAGAGGTACGTTGACTCCATCCTCTGCCGGCCTCCTCGCCGCAGGTGCGAGGACCAGGGATCCCCCAGGCCGGCGAGGACTGAGCTCTCAGGCTGAGTCCGCACCTGCACTTTGTGTCAAACCCTGCGGGGACTGGAGGAAAAGGGATCGGGGTGGAGGCACTCGCCCCCCACCCCCTGTCCGGCCGGGGGGACCCCGGAATCCCATCGAGGAGGCAGGTCACTTCCTGCTTCCTGGTCCCCGCGGTGGCTTCGTGGCCAGGAGGAGTGCGGAGACGCCTCCTGCTTCTCCGTCTCCGACTCAAAGGATGGAAACTGAGGCAGATCGGGGGTGGGGCGGTCACTTGGGGATCGAGGAAGGAGAATTGCTGTTTCATGACAAAACCAAAGTTGTTTGGGGTGGGGAAATGAGGACTGGGGTGGTTAGCGGGAGTTGACCCTTGGTCGTAAAGCCAGCCCCTCTGACCGGAGCGGAGCCTTGGTCGGAAGCCCAGCTTCTCCGTAGCCCAAGCGATCGGAGCCTGTCGGTCGGAATAGTGGCGAGCGGAGCCGAGGCCCCAGGGTACCGAGAAGGGACTGAAAAGTGGAGTCGAGAGATGTACTGCCGCCACAAAGTTTCGGTTACTCTCTATTAACACTTAAAAGTAATTGCCAGCTTGTTTTTTAAAAGGCTGGGGAGTTCTCTGAAGTATAGGCTCAGGGTGAGGTATTTGGGTTTTTTTGGCGGGGGAAGGTTCTGAAGAAAAGAGCTTTCATTATGTAGGTAAACGCCAACCAGCTTGGTATAAGTGACATTTTTTAATATTACAGTTTTTAAGACATTTAGTTTTCATCTTCATATTAAATAGTACTAATTTCTATGAAGATATTATAAAACTAAGCCTCTCATTTCTGACATAATGCACTGATTATTGGAATGTGATGGAAATTAGGAAAAGGGTTTCTTGCAGGCTTTTATACATCTGTACAATGAGTGTGTGATATTTTGTGAATTTGACATGATGGCTTGTTATATTGATAGTTTGATGTTTCTCCAAAACACCTTCTTTCAGGCGAAAAGGAAGAAAACTGAAGTCAAAGACCATGGGAGATGCCACAAAACCTTATTTTGTGAGGCGTCCTAAAGATCGAGGGACTACAGATGATGAGGATTTCAGAAGGGGTCACCTCCAACAAGATTATTTAATAATGGATGATTATGCTAAAGGCCATAGCAGTAAAATGGAAAAAGGCCTTCCCAAAAAAAAAGTAACACCAGGGAACTATGGGAATACCCCCAGAAAAGGACCGTATGCTGTTTCTAACAATCCATATGCATTTAAGAACCCAATTTACAGTCAACCCACTTGGATCAATGACAACCACAAAGATCAGAGTAAGAGATGGCTATCTGATGAACTTGCCAGTAATTCAGACAGTTGGAGAGAATACAAACCTGGACCTAGAATCCCTGTTATAAACCGACCAAGAAGAGACTCTTTTCAGGAAAGTGAAGATGGATATAGGTGGCAAGATGGAAGAGGCTGCAGAACTGTAAGACGACTATTTCATAAAGAGGTGACAAACCTGGACACCATGTCAGAAATGGAAGCGGGAAGCCCTGGTAATGTTTCCAACTTGTCAAGTTACAACCCTGAAGTCAGCAGTGTCTTATTTTTCATTCAGAGGAGCTTTATTATTTTCAGCAATGCAATTCCAATTTATCATAGTTTTGGCTTATTTAATGTGATTATTTTAAGGATAATCATGTTATTTGGGAAGCTTCAACACACTGCATATGTTGATCCCTTTAAAAGTTAACTTTGCCACAAGGCTCGTTTTACCTTAGTAAAAAGTATGTTTCCCATTGGTGCTTTTTACAGAAGAGGGTGATCATATCCCCCTAGGGATATATCATAATTTCTGAGTGGTATGTATGTGTTTTCTAAGTTATATATTGTAATTTTGTACTTGAATTATGTATGTATCCATAATATAAATGACAGAATGTAAAGCTTAAAAAAAAAACTTGATATAAAAACATAGTATAGACTGCATGTATCTCCTGGTACAGAGGGATACACATTTTTTTGTGTGACGTATCAATGTCTCGAGGAGGAGAGTGCAAGATTTTTTTTTTTTTTCATCAAAAGTGAACATGGCAAACAGGTTGAAAAACATTGGTTAAAAAGTTGGAAATTCAGTTAAAAGCTTGGCCTTTTAGTTNAAAAAAAAACTTGATATAAAAACATAGTATAGACTGCATGTATCTCCTGGTACAGAGGGATACACATTTTTTTGTGTGACGTAGCAATGTCTCGAGGAGGAGAGTGCAAGATTTTTTTTTTTTTTCATCAAAAGTGAACATGGCAAACAGGTTGAAAAACATTGGTTAAAAAGTTGGAAATTCAGTTAAAAGCTTGGCCTTTTAGTTTCAGTAAAACCAAAACCCAATTCTAAGGATCCTATGTGCTTGATAATTGCCCCAAAGTTGTTATTTATCCCTTCTTCCAAAAAACAAATAGATTTTGTCCAGGTAGCAGAGAAACAGAAGAATCAAACAGCCTTGTAAATCTTTAAGCTGAAAAGAACTTAAAGGAATTGCAGTGCTGTCATGATGTATCAAAGGTAGAATCAGTTTTACAGACCAGGTAGCTGTGTCTCCGGTGAGGTTAAATTTGTCCCCACTTGTTTACGCAAAGTGGTAGATGAGGAAGTGGAGCTGAAATCATGCACTGTGCTGCTCTGGCCATTAACTCAGCCTCACTGACCTGGAATCTGACTGAGAGAAATGAACACATATTCATCATTTCTGGGCTTTCGAAGTTTGTGTATATTTAAGTAGTTCTTTGTTACTGTGTCCAAGTGGGACATGGACATTTTAATTTAGTTACCAATTGTTGGTCTTTCAGAAGAGGTTGCTTTTGAGCAGCATTATAAAAAGAAAGGTTTGCAGGTCAAAAGTTTGCCACCAGATAGATATTATAAGAGACTGAAAATCAGTTTTTCTGTATTCCTGTCTAGTCTTAAAAGGAAACCTTAAGTGATATTGAATGGGACCTGCATTTTTACTATCTTTTTGTTGAAGTCAATCCAAAATGCCAATGTTTTCTTTATATGAAATTACAGGCGTTTGCTTTCAGTTTGGAAATTAAGGACTGTTCAGTTTTTATTCCTTTAAAAATCTTCACAAAGAAAATATTAAATTTTGGCATAATATTATTTACTGTAGCAAGAAGTTCAGTTTAAAGTATAAACTTTTATAAACTTTAAAGAATAACCTAAGGATACTCAGAGTATCCTTAAAAGGCTCTCATTAAAGGAACTGAAATTTTCTTAAATCAAACTTATACCTTAAAAACAAAGGTTCTTATTAAATGATATGAAAAAATGTAATGAAAATTATCGTAGCATTGCTTTGTTTTTTGATACTGTTTCTATTTTTCAGTTCACTTTACTGCTCCTACCTACTTCATTCCTCAAATATCCTAGATTGCCAACTTAATATAGTTGGGACAGTGCCACTAATGATCTTAGCTGGAAACATCCATTCAAATTCATGTGTCTTTTGTAAATGGAATAATGGACCATATTCAAATAAAATGCGAGAAACCTGGAATACTGTATGTAGAGAATACATATTACTACCTAGAGCCTGGGAGAAGCCAGGTAGTCTTCCTCTAAGTAATTATGGAAATTTGTTTTAGCAATACCCAGCTTCGCCTTCCTCAATTCCCTCCAATGAAATTTTATTTGATTGTTTTTACCATGCTGCTGCTGCTGCTGCTAAGTCGATTCAGTCGTGTACGACTCTGTGCGACCCCACAGATGGCAGCCCATTGGGCTCTGCCATCCCTGAGATTCTCCAGGCAAGAACACTGGAGTGGGTTGCCATTTCCTTCTCCAATGCATGAAAGTGAAAAGTAAAAGTGAAGTCGCTCAGTCATGTCTGACTCAGCGACCCCATGGACTGCAGCCTACCAGGCTCCTCCATCCATGGGAGTTTCCAGGCAAAGAGTACTGGAGTGGGATGCCATCTATGAAATTCAGTTTAGGATTTTGTATAATCTTGTCAGTTCTGGTTAATTTAATTAATTAATTTGTTTATTTTACAAAGTAAAAGAGAGTTCTAGTCTATTTTAGATGTGAATAGCTTTCCTAAAAGAAAGGATTTTTCTTGTATTGTTACATAGATGAATTTCAGAATTCCATCCATGTTCTAATCTCTTTAAAATCCCTTTATTTGCTTTAGTCATGTATGCCTGGACAAGATACTTTCTTGGACCAGCATTTTGTGCATCTGTATCCTGGGGATAATATTAGCATCCATGATAGGATCACTTTAGGGATTAATCTGAAGCCACCTAAAGTGCTTACGTTGCATCTGTTGCATGAAAAAATACTCAATATTGGTAGCTGCAGTTGTCATCATCAGGCAAAATTTCTGGAGCCCTCCACTTCTCTTTGTAAAATAAGTTAACTGTACTTTTGCAGAGAAATTAAAGTCACTCTTTGTAGAAAAATTATATAGCAAATATAGCGAGAAGCCTTTGTAATCGAGAGACGTGAAAAAAGTAATTTGATTCCATATCAATTTTTGTTTTGGTGAACCAACATTGGATTTTTCTGATTGTGTTACATGTGTTAGTGTAAATATTTAAAGAGAGTTTTGCCTAAGAAACTCCTGCCCGGAATACTAAAGTTAGATGGCAGTTATTCAGAGTTTGTAATGATAAACGAATTAGAATAGACGCACCTCTGAGTTAAAAGAATTGCTTATCTCAAAGCTTTATGCAGACCAGGAGTACTACCCTTAAAAGATTGTGCTAATTTAGTTGTGAATAGAGGGAGTGTTAAAAAGCAATAGACTGATTTTAACTGTCTTTTACTATTTTGTTTGGTCCATTTTGATTACTGTAAAAAAACTATTTGTCCTAATACGTCTTTATTTTTTTAATTTGCTTCTTTATCATAGTATCAAGCTGTTTGCAGAATTTCATTATATTCATCTCAGAGTAGTTTGAGTACATTGCGTGCTGCTTTTCCTTCAGAGCTGTTGGTGATAGCTTTTTTAAAAATTAAGGGTCCTATACCTCCCTTTCCCAACATAATTTCTTTTCAGTCAACTGATTCATTGTACCTGCTCTACAAGTAATCAGTTCCACTGAAAACCTGTCATGGCAGCTGCTTCATGCAGAGGATTTTAGTTGGTTTATATTTTCAGAGAATAATTTTTGGTAAACCATTTAAAAACTATTCAGTCCACTTAATTTTAATTGAGGAAATGAATTTCATTTTACTGTTATATGGTACTAGCAACTTCATTTTCAGAACTTGATGGAAATTACAGAAGCTATTTAGAACATTTTTTTGTTGTTGTAGATGAATTGCACAAATGTCTTCAGTTTTACTGAGGTTGAAAAGTCCTTAAGTCTTAAAAAAGGAACAGATTCGTTTATTACTTATAAGGACTATAGAACTAACAGCAGAATTTATAAGCAGATGAGTTAGTCTGTACTTGCAGAAAGATTTTATTTCAACTGCTAATTTGTTTTTGTTTTTTCATTTGAAATGTGCTCTGTGCAAGCTCATCAAAGAAGTTAAAATGAAAGTTAAGATAAAATGGTTAATAGTTATCTTCAGTAAATAAATTTTTGGCTTCAATTTCTTGAGGTTAACATGGGGGAGGGCCCAATTCTATGATTGCCCAATTTACAATTCAGTGATGGATTTTCACTCCAGATAAGAATGAAGTTGATTTCTGAGTTCTTTGGAGATAATACTGTCTATCTTTACTCCAGTGGGGTTGTTTACTTACAAAAAATGAAAGCAAAGTTTTCTTTTGAATACTAAGTATCCTTACAGGTATATTAGAAATTATTAAATATATGTACATTATATGTTATGATATATTAATTACATTAGAATTACTGATGTACTTGCTTTCAAGTAATAATTTTTACTATTGCTTGAGTAAACTCAGCAGTATACTAGGAAGAAATGATAGAATCAGATTTTATAGTTGAAGTAGAAGTCTTTTGTTTTCCAAAAAGATGGCTTCTGTGGATTAGTGTATCCACATGTTGAGATGCTCAATGAGCACTTAAGCTTTTTATCCATGGGAGAGGTATACCTTCCCTTTTGCTCTGTGTTCAGGTGTCATTCAGCTATCATGTGATTTCATGAATAAATAAGTTCTGCTTTTGGCTTGGGGTTATTCAGTATTGCCAATAATATTTTCCCCCTAACTTAAGAAAACAAGAAACCGAGGTCCAGACCTCGGAAGCCACGGAGAACTAGAAATGACGAAAATGAACAGGATGGAGACTTGGAAGGCCCTGTGATCGATGAGTCTGTGCTTTCAACGAAGGAGCTGCTGGGCTTACAGCAGGCTGAGGAGCGGCTGAAAAGAGACTGCATCGACAGGCTGAAAAGGGTAACAGCTTTATTTGTTAGTTAAAATCCTTGTTTTGGTTTAAACTATGTTAGTAATGGGGAACATGTGCTTTAGTGAATTATATATCCTACTTTGGTATATAAGCACTATGGATCAAAAGTGATATTCACTTTGATTTAATAAAGTTTCTTTTACTTTTTTTAGAATTTCTTTTAAACAATTATTAGCATGATCATAGTGACAGTAATTTATTAACAATTTAATAAGTGTCCAGGAAATCATCATCTGGCCAGCTGTTGTTTACCGGTATTTTGTCTGTACATCTTTCTCTCTACATGTCTCTCTAAATATGTATTTATATACAAATAAGTATTTATATACAAATAAATATATATCTGTAAATCTCTTCAAATTGTAGCGACCAAGAAACTACCCTACAGCAAAGTACACCTGCAAACTTTGTGATGTTTTAATTGAATCCATTGCATTTGCTCATAAGCATATCAAAGAGAAGAGGCACAAGAAAAACATTAAGGTAAGTGTAATGTAACCTAAACACATATGTTTGTCAGTTATTACCTGTCATCTTTATGACTTTCCTTAAGACTGTGATACTAATAATTTGGTTATTTATATTACTGAATTTATGTTAACCAGAATACTTTATACTGGTCAGATATGTTTTGCTGGATAGTCTTGTGAATTTCCTTAGGACAGTATCAGGACGAATGAAGCCAATGCTAGGACCTAGATATGTGTCCTTATGCCAGTAATAACAAAGTAAATAATATTCCATTACTGTTTCTAATGTTCTTTCCTTATACTTTTTCCTTATTCCTCCCTTCCCTTTATTATCATTTTATGTGCATAAAGAAGTGTGTGCGTGTTTGATAAGATGAAGACTAACACAGCTAAAGAGAAAAGGAGGGCTGAGAAAAATATTCGAGGGTACTGTGCAGGGTGTTGTCTCAGTGACTGGTAGAAGGTAAAAATGGTGTGAGTCATTTTTAATCTCAACATTGATCTTAAAAGGAGAAGCAAGAGGAAGAGTTGCTCACCACGTTACCCCCGCCTACACCCTCCCAGATAAATGCAATTGGTATTGCCATTGACAAAGTGGTACAAGAGTTTGGCTTACACAATGAGAACTTGGAACAGAGACTAGAAATTAAACGTATCATGGAAAATGTGTTCCAACACAAGTTACCAGGTATTTTCTAGATTTGTTTTTCTTTTTAGCTACCTAAAATACCCCATTCATTTTTCTTACCATTAGTAATTTTTGCCTAATAGAAATCAATTTGCCATGTTCTAAAGCTCTCAATTTTTTGTTTTTTATGTTTTTGTACTGCAGATCTTTATGTTTTTGTTTTTCCTGGCTTACCCTAGGGTAGCAAAGACTTTTACATATGTTGTTAATAACTTGTCTTCACTGTGAATTTCATTGTGTTCATTTACATGTCCCATATTATTAGAGCACCGTGGGACTCTTGTGTATGTATTTTGTTTACCTTTCTATTTTCCATCTCTCAGTTCAGTTCCTTTTTTAGTTGAAGTATAATTGACTTACAGTATATCAGTTTCAGGTGTACAGCATAGTGATAACAATATTTTTTATTCATTACAAAATGATCATCACATCTTTCTACCTATGTACATTGACAGAATATTTTGAGTTAAAGTGTCCTGGAGTCGTTTTCAAGTTATCTCTTTCCAGAAAAGCTTCTGTTTAACCATGCTTAAAAGAATTGCACCATCTAAAATGAGGTTTGAAACTAATGTATAATAAATTTTGTGCACGGTTGAATTGATGTTTCCAAGTTATGTCTATGGAGCCATGAAAAACTATTTTTTTATAGAAAGCTCCACAAGTGATTCTAATCCACAGCCAGGGTTGAAATCAGTTTGAATTTATCATTGTACTACCCATCAAACTATTCATTTTACTGAAATATTCATATAGTATGATTCGTATTCATATATTTGTGTTCAGAAAAAATAAAGAACAAGAATCTGTTCATTTCCTTATATTAGGTATCTCATCTTTGATGTTGTAGACAAGCTCCTGAGATGTCATTTATAATTTTGATTTTTGTCATAGATTTCCATTGTAAAATTGAGTGTACTTTGTCTTGGAAAAATTGTTAAAACCCAAATAAATTACTTGACTTAACCTGGGAAAGAAAAAAGATACAAAGTTCCTTTTTTGGGCCCAACAGTAGTAAAACATTGGGGGGGGAAATGCCATAAAATAAATATACGTGGTACCCATACACACATTTTCTTCTGAAGAGTGACTCACTTGCTGCCTAACATTTTAAGTTATATCAGTGATAAATCACTTTCTAAAGTTTTCCTGAAAAGATTGTATTATGTTAAACTTTTTGTTCATAATACAATGAGTATTCATATTGAAAATAATGTAATGCTGATTTTTATGATTATTGTTTTACTGAACCATGATCTTTATACTAAATTACCCCTGTGTATGCTTTCAAAAAGGTGAATGAAGTATCTGCATTAACTCTTTAGTGTACTCTGAGGTTTATAAACATATAGCAAAGTTAGACATCTCTTTTCGACTTCTATATTTTAAAAATCATTTTAGCTAGTATTTNCAGACACGATTGAAGTGACCTAGCATGCATGCATGCATTGGAGGAGGAAATGGCAAACCATTCCAGTATTCTTGCCTGGAGAATCCCAGGGACAGAGGAGCCTGGGTGAGCTGCCATCTATGGGGTTGCACAGGGTTGGACACAACTGAAGCGATTTAGCAGCAGCAGCAGCATGTAGTTACCTAAAGAACACAACCCCACAATGAGAAAAATTTATGGCCACCAGCTTAGAGTAGGTAGACAAAAAGATGTGGTATTCCAGGGCAAGTTTCTGACTCTTTTTGATTCCTGGCTTATAGCAGGGGCTTAACATGATCTCTTCTTGCATAAATCATTAAGTGCCTCAAATTAAGAGCTGGAACTAGATAATTTCCAATGGTCTTCTCTAGTTCTAAACTTTTACACATCTTTAAGTTCTTAGAACTGTCATCAATTTAATGAAATAGGATGTCTTGCCCTATGAGATCCTAGACTAGGGAAATTCCATCAATATCATATTGACAAGAGAGAATGTTTAGGGAAGTAATAAGCTTGTGTCTCTTTTTTTCTTTTCCACTGGAGTCAGGAAGATATTAAAAAGAATCAGAGTGTTTTCAGAGGGAAACTGGGCTAAATGATGGGAGGTGTGCTCTATGCTTTCCAAAGTGCCCCTGCCGGCCAACGTGCAGAGAGGTTTAAGAGTTAACAACTGCCACCAGGGCTGCAGGCAAAGTTGTAGAGAAGGTCACACTAGAGAGTTGCATTCCAATCCACCTCTTTCTTTCTGAGTCCACTCCTCACCCCATTTATTGTACTCTAGCTATTGAATTTCCTCCTGCTGCCATTTGCCTTCTAAAGCTTCCCCCTTTCTGACTGCTCTCCGGCTTTGGACATAAATTTATCTTTCTTTCTCAACCAGATAGAATTCCAATTCCCTGGTTCTCCTGGTAGCCCAGTTGATTAAAAACTTTTATATTAAATGGTCAATAGGACCTAAAGAAAACCTGAAGTTTGAAAAAATGATCTAATGTCTTCCTGGCTTTCTAGGACCTGAAATTCATGGAATTAGGAATGCCATCTTACATATATGTGTCTTACACACACACACACACACACACACACACACACACACACACATCCTATTCCCCTGTTTAAATTACTCTTCAGGCTAGGAGACAGTAAATAAAGGCTTGCTTTGGTGTAAATCCTAAGTGACCAATAACGGCCATCTACACACTAAGAGTAGCATATATATGCNACACACACACACACACACACACACACACACATACATCCTATTCCCCTGTTTAAATTACTCTTCAGGCTAGGAGACAGTAAATAAAGGCTTGCTTTGGTGTAAATCCTAAGTGACCAATAACGGCCATCTACACACTAAGAGTAGCATATATATGCTCATGTATATCCTGATATTCATGGGTTTGAAGGTACAATCTTTGACGTTTTTCTAATCAGACCAAATGAGCAAATAATGGTTTTCAGAGAAAAGGATCTCCTAACCATTGCAATTTTTATGGTCTTATAGAACAGACTACAGAAAAAAATGTACTCTGTGATTTCACAGGATAATAACAATCCCTTAGAAGTCACCTTGACATGCTGCCAGAGTAGAGATCCTCATTTTCACTTTGCCATTACGGAATGTCATCCCTCATCCTGGATCCCAGGGACAAGTGGTGATGATGAGTAGGACGGATTTTTGCATCTATGTAACCTTTCCTGGAGAGTTTTGAAATGACTGAGGGGAGAGGGCCCACGAAAAGACTGGAGTTTAATGTGTCTCAGAGCCCTGGGATGATAAAAGTGACATCATTTGTCTCTCAAGATCCTTACATTTGAAAAAAGCAGTTCTTTAAAAAGTGAGACCAGTAGCCAGTGGCAGCCTGGACATGAGGAGGAACTGAATTTCAGTACAGAGCAAGAAATGGCAACCCACTTCAGTATTCCTGCCTGGGAAATCCCATGAACAGAGGAGCCTGGGGAGCTACAGTCCACGGGGTCGCCAAAAGAGTCAGACATGACTGAGCAGCTAAGCAACAACAGAGCCTCGGAGCAGTGACTCAAAATCCAGTGCAGTTGGGGTGTGAGCAGTGAACACAGGACAAAGCACTGTGGATTTGCCTTGGATTTAAAGTAGATCTAACATCAGAATTTCTAAGGAAAAGGCCCCCAAATCTGCATTTCTAATGAACACCCCAGGTGATTGTGATGTACAGCCAGATGTGGCTGGGGAGCAGACAAGGGCTGGGAAATGTGTGTGTTGATTCCTAGAATCATAGGGACTATGATCCCTCGGGAAAGGTTCTGCATGAGTTTGCAGCAGGGGCTTACAGTACACCCAGGGTCTTGCATAGTGATGGGGCAGGAGTGGGAGAGTCTTTAGCAAATGATTTTTAAAAGTCAACTTATTGAATGCACTGAGGTATCATTTACATACAGTAAAATGCATAAATTTTATTAAACAGTTTGGTGAATTTTGAAAAAATATATTCATCTGTATAACATCCTAATCAAGCTATAGAACATTTCCAACACATGTAAAATTTTCTATGTGCATTTTCTATGCAGTCAGTCCTCTTACTGTCTGGATCCACGCTCCCCACAACCCCTATTCTTTTTTGCATCAATTTAGTTTTGTCTGGTTTTGAAATTTATATAAAGAAATCACACAGTATATAGTCTTTTGTGTCAGGCTCTTTTTGCTCAGGATAATGTTTTTGAGATTACACTATGTTCGTTACATCTATGAGCAATTTTTTCCTTTCTGAGTAGTATTCCATTGTATAAATGTGGATGGACACATGGGACTTTTCCAGTTTTGTGCTATTATGGATAAAGTTTCCATAAATATTTTCTATGCTTTTTTCCAAGCTTTTTGTGGATACAAGTTTTCACTTCTCTTGAGTAAATACCCAACAACAGAACTGGCTCATACAGTTGGTACATGCTTAACGCTGTAAGAAATTGTCAATTTTCTGTACCATTTTGCATTCCCACCAGCAGAACCTTGAGAACACTTGGTATTGTCATTTATTTAATTTTAGCCTTTCCAGTGATTATGTGGTGTCTTGTTGTAATTTGGATTTCCCTGATGACTAATGGTGTTGAGGACTTTTTTTCAAGTGTCAGCTATGTATGTTATCTTCTTTTGTGAAATACTGGTTCAAATATTTTGCCTTTTGGGGGGGTTGTTTGCTTTTCAGTAATATAAATATAAACATGTGCCTTCATGCTAAGTTGCTCAAGTTGTGTCCAACTCTTTGCAACACTATGGACTATAGCCCACCAAACTCCTCTGTCCATGGGATTCTCCAGGCAAGAAAACTAGAGTGGGTTGCGATGCCTGTCTTGAAGGGTTCTTCCCAACCCAGGGATCGAGTTCAGGTCTCTTAGGTCTCCTGAATGCGCAATCAAATTCTTTACCACTAGCATTACCTAGAAGCCTCAAATATAAACATAAGAAAATAGAATTATTTGTATGTTATTTGCTTTGCAACAATAATTATCAGGAACATCTTTCCATTAAATAAGTTCTGTGGCATTATTCTGTTTTAATGTGCATAGTTTTACATACTATGGATGTATCATACAACATTTATTTAAACCAAGAT
This sequence comes from Neotragus pygmaeus, assembly GCA_006410875.1. NCBI lineage: Eukaryota > Metazoa > Chordata > Mammalia > Artiodactyla > Bovidae > Neotragus > Neotragus pygmaeus. The sequence goes on along the minus strand of SJYV01020764.1, from coordinate 165,962 downwards.
TCTATTATTGGATAACTTGGTTGTTTCTGATTTTTCAGTTGCAAATTGTTTCGATAGCTATTTTCATATAATAATCTTTGTGCAACTAGGTTTTTTTTTCTTTGTATAATTTTCTGTAAGTGAAACTATTAGGTAAAGGTAAAATATTGAAACTATTAGGTATCCTCTTTCAAGGCAGTTTCCTGTTTTAATAATGACTTTTTCTTGGGCCTAAGGCTATAGATTTTGCATGGTGGCCATGTATAGGCGTGTGCTGATTTACCATCCCAAAGCATTGTCATGTGGTCTCTGCATGCAGGCACTGAAATTTCCTAGTGTCCATGACTAATACTTTATCTCCTACTTCCTTCTCCAAGAAATTCTAGACCTCCATCTGGTAACCTATCAGATTTTTATCAATACTTCCAAAAGGAAACTTCACTTTTCTGAGATTCAGAACAGAGACCTTCTCTATGATTTAATAGACAAGTTTTTCTAGGTTTTTCTATTTCTTTAGAACTCTGTAAACATGTCGTTCATTCATGATGCAATTACATTGGGATCAAATGATTAATGTGGGATCTTCCTTATTTTCATCCTTCACTCAGCCAAAGAGAATAATCAATTGACCAGATCAATTTCCTGATTCTTTTCTTCTAATAGAGAGGTCAGGTCAATCTATATCAGAAAGTGATGCGGAGAAGAGGGGAAAGGCAGAGAAAAGGAAAATGGTGTATTGAGAGAAGTTATGAGGAATTGTGGATTGAAATGCTCTGTGCTGGCAGCAAGTGTGAGGGGGGTGGGGTGGAAGACGAAAGATGGTTTTAATAACTGTTGTTATGGTCTTTGAATTTGGACATGCTTTATGGTTTTTAAGAAACATAAGGGTTCGAGTTATTTTGAAATTACTTTTGGCTGTGGGAATATATTTCTTGACTGCAACCCGGTTCCAAGATCAAACTATGTCTGCTCCAGGTTTATAAAAGTTATATAGGCTTAGGAGTAGGTTTTCCTTGTTCATATCCTTTTAAAATTGTGCTGTGATTGTGTTAGTTTGCTGTTCATGAGATGGTAAGTACTGGACACCTGTTTAAACAGATTTAAGACTGTTCCTTCTGGCCAATAGTTCCATTGTATGCTCTTTTTAAAAAAAAAAAAACCCAAACCAAGACAATTGAGACATAAATTTCTGTTCTCCTTTTCTGTTTGTATTTTTTATTCTATGATTTTTTCTGAGGTGGGGAGTCCACATTAAAGGTCATAGTGCTTCTGGCTCTAGGGTTTAATTTCTTAAACACATCCCAGGTCAACTGGAGTGCTAGAGTTTATTACTTTTTAAAAAACCAAACCCCTGCCAAGTGAAAGGAGAGAAGGGCATGTTTAGATGAAAGTGCTTGATGTTCAGATTCTGCAGTTTGTTGACATTTTATTGCTCAATGCAATTTTTCCTACCCTTCAGGGCATTTTGCTTAATGGTTTCACAAGAAACCAGTATGATGAGGCTTCAAAGCAAGCCCCAGGTTTTAGCAACAATGCTCTTATTCCAGTTTATATGAGACACATGTCCAAAAACTTGTATAAATCTGAAGTTCTCATAAATACTCATGCCCAGAAAATATGGTAAGCCATGTTAACAAGCCATATTAAATATCACACACTAACATAGAAATAAACTGGGCACTCCCAATGTAATAACAGATTTTCTTAGAGGTTGAGGGGAAGAGAGGTGTACCTAAACTAGATTTTAGATGTATTGCAGTAAATTTATTCTGGTCTCTCTGTCACCAGTGGTCTGATAGTGCTAGCTATTGAGTATTAATCTTTCATTAAGAATTAGCTGTGTTGGTGTTATGCCTTAAATATGATTATTACAAATACACCAACAAGATGATGGATGACCCCAAGAAGTCTGCCCTTCATAGGTATTTATTCGTGAGTATTTATTCCATAGGTTAAGGGAAACATGAGCAATTTATTACCTTTAAAGCGGTTCTCATATTAAACCACATACATACCAATAAAACATGAGTTTATGAGGGGATGTATAGTTTTACGGTTAATAAATGAAGTGCCAGTTCTTACACTTAGCACTTGAAGTAGTATCTAATCCCTCTTTACTATTATCTGCTTCAGAAGCTGACTCTTTGCCCTCTTTTTATATTTGCACTGGATCAGATCCTTGTCACTGTCAACAGGCTTTGTTCTAAAAGGACCGTTTCTGGGGATGCAGGCCCACAGAAGCGAGCAGGACTGCAGGAAGAAAGGCCTGGCATTAATGGCTGTCCCACCCCAAAACAGTTACTGACAGGGATTGTGGCATCTCATTCTCTGGAGGTTTGTTAAAGAAACACACATTTTCTTCTGTTTGGAATGGTAACCTCGTGCCACTTCTAGCAAGCACTGGGAGGCAAAGGGTCTCTCAGTGCCCTGCCCAGCATGCCATACTTTTTAAAAAATTTATTGGAATATAGTTGCTCTATAAAGTTGTGTTTGTTTCTACTGTGCAGCAAAGTGAATCAGTTATAGATATACATATGTGTTGGTCTCTCAGTCACGTCTGAGTCTCTGTGATCCCATGGACTATAACCCCCCAGGGTCCTCTGTCAATGGGATTCTCTAGGCAAGAATACTGGAGTGGGTTGCCATTCCCTTCTCCAGGGGATCATCCTAACCCAGGGATCAAATCCAGGTCTCCTGCAGTGCAGGTGAATTCTTTACAGTCTGACCCACCAGGGAAGCCTATATATATATATATATATCCCCTCTTTTTTGGATTTCCTTCCCATTTAGGTCACCACAGAGCAATAAGCAGAGTTCCCTGTGCTACACAGTAGATTCTCATTAGTTATTAATTTTTATTGATAGTATCAATAGTGTATATTTGTCAATCCCAATCTCCCAATTCATCCCATCCCCTCTCATTACCTCCCTTGTATCCATAGGTTTGTTCTCTACATCTGTCTCTATTTCTGCTTTGTAAATAAGATCACCTATACCAGTTTTTTCAGAGTTCACAAATACACATTAATATACGATATTTGTTTTTCTCTGANCCCCTCTCATTACCTCCCTTGTATCCATAGGTTTGTTCTCTACATCTGTCTCTATTTCTGCTTTGTAAATAAGATCACCTATACCAGTTTTTTCAGAGTTCACAAATACACGTTAATATACGATATTTGTTTTTCTCTGATTGCACTCTGCTTTTTGATGTGTTTATTACTGAAAAGCAGAAGAAAGGGCTCTCTAGCCTACAACAATAAGATCTAATAGCAGGCAAGGTGCTTCCCAGGCGGCATTAGTGGTAAAGAACCCACCTGTCAATGCAGGAAACATAAGAGACACAGGATTGATCCCTAGATTTGGAGGATCCCCTAGAGAAGGAAATGGCAACCCACTCCAGTATCCTTGCCAGAAGAATCCCATGGACAGAGGAACCCGGCAGGCTACAGTCTATAGGGTCTCAAGGAGGTGGACGTGACTGAAGGGACTCACATACACACACAAACTCTAACAGACAGAGTGGGTAGAGTCACTCTTGGCGGATGGTATCCAGCAGGGTAATCCTTCAGGAACTAAAGTCAGCCAAACCTGCAACATTTAGGAGACTGTGGGGTCTGCACGCCTGTTTAGGAAAATGTTAGTATGTTCTTGAAACTCCATCTGACAGCCATTCTGCAATACTCATTGCACAACAGAGGAAATTTTCAGCCCTGGTTTTAAATTTTCTTCTCTCTTGTGGGCTTAGGGATGGACCTCAATGTTATTTTAACTTAGTTTCCTCCAGGCAAGGAGATTTACTTAATTAGGTAGCCAATCAAGAAACCCTGTGACTGAGCACCGGGTAGACTGCAGTCCATGTGCTCCTGATGGTTTGTGGTGTGTCTGGAAAACAAAAGGGGCGCACGAGAGGATGTCCAGCCATTTAAAATGTCTAGCAGGAGGCTGAAGGAGGTGCAAATAAAGTAAGAATTTTAAGTGTCCACCATGCCAAGATAAATTCTGGTAAAATGGTTCTAAAATCAGAGGTGTGATTTTGCTTTGTTGTCAGAGTTTATGTCCAAGAAGAAACAACAGCCAAGAATTCACGTGGAATGCTGCTCTTGTACATACAGGAAGAAAGAAGCACTTTCCATTCCCTTCTGATCACTCTGAAGTTTAAGGATGAATTGCTTCCTCCTGGAGACATCATTACAACCCAGCGATTGCTCGGCATGTGAAATCATGGGATTTGTCTTGCAGATGTGTCTGCGGATCCAGATAAACAGGGAGGGTTTGCAGCCATGATGTCAGGAATCCATTTAGACAGGCTACAGTAGAATGGTTCCTTTCTCCGTGAAGTCTTCAAAGGTTTTAGAGATTGGCTGTGACAATAAATCCTGCATGAAAAGGTGACTGCCCACCTCCCCCCAACACCAAGAGGCAACCACCATCAATAACATAATGATGAGTAACTTTCAATCTAACTTATTATTTATTCCCTGTATCTGCTACACACTGCCTGTAACAAACTTAGGAAAATTTAAAATAGCTTTATAAGTACATCTCTCTCAACAGAGACAAATTTAAGGGAAATCAAGGCTACAAATAACGAGATAAGTTGAGTAATTCGTTAACATCTGCTTTGTGTTAAATTAATTCAAATATGGAAAATGTGAAGGCAAAAACTGGGGTGAGAGAAGGGAAGTGTGGATTATTCACCTGTGAGCAGCAAAACTTTTGCATAAGAGATAAGAGATGTAAAAAAAGAGGATGGAGTTTAACATAGGATGAAAGCTCTTTTCCACCTTTTTGATAATTTTTTTCTTTGAATTCAGGTGACATGTTTTACCTATGTTACATGGAGAGCTGTACTCAGTCACATATTGCCTCTCCCTGTCCCACCAGCTTAAAGGAACAGAACATGACTTTTTGTGATGTAACTCAAGGCAAGGAAGGGAATAGACTCTTTCAGGACAAGTTACAGGAGACATATTGAAACATACCAGCACCAAATTCATCTTTGCCAAGGGAAGACCCATGTCCCTCCCCACTTCCACCCACAGGATTCTAGGCACCATCCTGCCCCCACTGTCCCACCCTCCCTAGGCAGGGGGAGTAAAGAAAGTAAGAAAGGAAACCCCAAGCTGAATGCTTACGCCAAGAGGAGGCTGAACCTTGAAGAGGGTGAAAGAGTAAAAAGATGCGGCTCTAGGGATGAAGGTCAAGGAGTATGCCAGTTAAGGTCATTTGACAGGCAGCCATCAAAATGGGATTAGATGGGCAAGGAGTCACTGAGGGGCAGGCCTGGGAAGGACGAAGGGGTGAGGAGCAGGAGCAGGCAGGGAGAACCTTCAGATTGGCACACAGGGCTGACACCTATGCAGGGAGAGAGGCGAGGAGAGCCTCAGACTGCAGAACATTCTGGAGAAAGATCTGGCCAGGTGAGGGGAGTCCTGGGACACAGCCTGCCCTGGGAGGAGCTCCCTGGCGAAAGAGATGCTCTGACGCCTCTGCTGTGCTCAGTCTCCAGCTAAGAGAGCAAAGGGAAGTGGGGCCACAGCAGGGCTGAAGGAGCTCTGCACAGCAGGGCACCTTGCATGGAGCCCGGCAGGGCCAACTGCATGGCCACCACCAGGGGGCATCCACGGTGTTGACCCAGGAGTGCCTGCAATGAAGGTCCCACGCAGGTGAAAAAAATACAGCTCCACTTCCGAAGCTCTGCCTACCTGTCTCTGTGTTAGAAAACATGCATTGCTTGACCAAGTTAAGGGCTGACTGAACGTTTGGCAAGATTCTAGTCGGATAAACTACCAGTAAGACCATTTGGCTGTGGACACGCACTGCTGTGTTCAAATATGTGATTCACATTTTGACCCTTGATACACAGCATGGGGACTGGGTAGCCAGTCACTGTACCTGAGAATATCTGTCTGCTTCTACTGAATGGGAACTCACAGGGCACAAGCCTGGCCTCAGCCAAACCAAGAGTGAATTGTCCCTGCTTTCAACGACAGTGGTCGTGGAGCACCACCTCCCCCCGTCCCCAACACACACACATTGTTTCGTCTTGCTCTTTATATACGTGTGTGTGTGTGTGTGTGTGTGTATGTGTAGTCTCTCTCGTCTTAGATCAACAATGAGCAACTCGAGGTGACAGTTTCTCTTATTTGAATCAGCATTGCCTTGCACCACAGTTGGTGTAAGTTTCAACCACAGTTAGAGAAAATGAATGGACAGGATTGGGGAGACCAGGGGTAGGTAAGTTGTGGAAAGAACAATAGGCACATTTATATTTATTTCAGCCTACTTATTTTCAGAAGATCTAGGGTGACTTACAGTAGTGATATGGCACAACTGTTAAAAAAGGATAAAGATGTAAGACCAAAGAATGAAGGTAGAGGTGAGAAAAACTATATACAGCTGGCCCATGGTCATGGGTTTCACCAACTGCAGGTCGTGTACTGTGTTACCAGCCACACTCGAATGAACTGAGAATGCAGAACCCAAGAACATAGAGAGCCAGCTGGACGTTAGCATCTGTGGGCTTTGGTACCTGTGGCGGGTCCAGTAACCAATCCTAAGTGGACATCTAGGCAAGAATCTACTAGGAAAAACTAAGCTAAGGACTGCTACTGAGATGGAATGCAAACTTTACTTTTGACCTTTTCCTGGCGGGCAAGACAAAAAGGAAAACACAAGTTATATAAGGTTCTTATTAGCTAATAAAAAGACGCATGCCAGGTTTTCTATAGAAGCAGATTTTTTCCTAACACTAACTCTAAGAAGAATTTATTTTATGGCCCCTAACAGAGCCATTGGCTTTTTAAACATATGATGGTTTCAATAAGGATTTTATAAAAAAAAAAATACATAGAAACTTTTTTCCTTTATGGTGATTTCTTAGATTGGTTTTTGAGAAATGCCATAGTTCAGAGATGACATTTCTTTGGGGACTTAAGATGTAGTTCAGCCATCAGCAGTGAAATAAGGTTGATGGATCACATCTGAGGCCATAGCCTATAGATGGACCCTAAGAAAGGTACCTGACATAATAATGACCACAGGCTACTACATTAAGTATCAACTTGATATGATTGGTAAACAAAGTTGTATTCAACTAGAGTATAACTTTGGTTGCACTTCGAAATTTGGCTAAATAGTTCTACCACAGCACAAGCATTCTGATTTGACATTGGGTCATAATATGGGCTTCCCTGGTGGCTCAGTGGTAAAGAATCCACATGCCAATGCAGGAGGTGCTGGTTCAATCCCTGGTCTGGGAAGATATCCTGGAGATGGAAATGACAACCCATTCCAGTATTCTTGCCTGGAAAATTGCATGGACAGAGGGGCCTAGCAGATGCCAGTCCATGGGGTCACAAGAGAGTCGGACACGACTTGGTGACTAAACAACTTTGTCATAATAGTCTAAATTCTATGTACACAATGATTTAGAATTGATTCCAGTAACTCCCAAACTCATATTAAGAGAAATTGCTCCGGAGGATGTGAAAAGTGTTCTCAAATCCTCTGGTTTACCAATCAATTTAAATACATAATGTATTTAAACATGTTTCCTCTGTACTCTGAGATTCTTCAAAGTTTGAGCAGGCTAATAATATCCTGCCACAGTCCAAGTTCCCTGGTAAGTGGGCTTTGACCTGGAGATTAGTGGGCAGGAAGTCTATTATAAATGGTTCTTGGGATTAACAGGGGAGGGGAGTTGGGGGTACAGAATAAGGCAGGGGAAGAAGCTGGGCCAAGCCCATGGGGAGCTCTGGAGCTAGAATGGCTTTTTGGAATTGTTTCAAGCTGGGTGAGGGGTTGCGTTTATCTATCCCAATACTGACCAGTCCTTAGATACAGGTGCCCTGGAAAGGGGCACGTCCTTGGGCAACCTGCCTCTCTTCAGCTGAGGGCAATCTCCAGAGAGGGCTCACACCTGAGGTCTCTGGCCCAGGAACACTGCCAGCAGCTGGGAGAATAAATCCTCTGTTTCTGAAGGTGGTGCATTACAACGTGATATGAGATTTTGTCTGCACAGTTCACCAGCTAGCAAAACCTACTTTAATCCCGAAGCACAGCCAAACATCTAGACCTAGTGGTGGAGAGAATACAATCTGTGAAATGTCCCTTTATCCCAATGAACTGGACGTATGCTACTTATTTCCCACGATGAGTACATCAACTAGGTTTCCTTTTTGGCTAGTACTACCAGAAGCCAGGTACCAGTGATTTAGTCAATGAAAAGAACTTATTTTGCTCACCTAGGTAATATGCAGGACAGTCCAGGCCTTACATGGTGGCTGCGTCTCCTCGTTCCTCCTTGGCACGTGACTTTGTTCTCAGGGCTGTGAGGTGCTGCTCTGCCATCTAGCACAGAGGGGAAAGTACTGGGGCAAAGACAAGTGCCAGACAAATGTCTTCCTTCACAAAATTCTCTAAAGCTCCCCTTCACCATTTTGGAACTTTTCAGGAGGTGCCAATGGTAAAGAATCCATATGCCGATGCAGCAGACACAAGAGATGCGGTTTCCATTGGGTGGGGAAGGTCCGCTGGAGGAGGAGATTGCAACCCACTCCAGTATTCCTGCCTGGGGCTACAGGCCACTGGGTAGCAAAGGGTTGGACACGATTATGCACCCCTACATGCATGCTTGATTTCTACTGATATTTCATTGGCTAGAACAGTCACATGGTCATTCCTAATTTCGCAGGCATCAGGGAAGGTAATTTTACTGGAGAACATTTGACTTCTCTTAATTAGGAAAAAGGGAGAGAGGATACTGAGACGGGAATAGCCTTGCCACAAAGAAATAGTTTAACTTCTTCATTCCTTGTTCCTGACTGGCCAAACGACTCCAGGAACTCATTCCACAGAAAAAACAAAATATATATATATATTTATAAAATACAAGTAAGACGACAACACAACAGATTGCTATGCTTTTCAAATTTAACTCACATTTTGCACGTTACATCAAAAGCAACTATGCATCTATTACCATAGATTTATGGTCGTAGTTCCACGGTTAGGGACAGAGTTGTACATGTGATAGGTGTCAGTGTGTGTTGTGTAAACAAAGGAATGTATCTGGCACACGATATAGCACTGTACTGTGTAGTGACCTCATAAAACACACGCGTCTTGCTGGCATGTTATGGGGGGCCCTGCAGGGGTGGTTGAGGACTGGGTTTTAGTCTTTGCTTCAGTGTGTTTTATCTTGTTGATTGCCACTGCCAGATGGGTAGCTTTCTGATGATTTGATTTCTATAAACAAGGATTTTAGGAAATTAGGGGAAGTAACAATTGAAAAGCTAGCCACATTATGATTAGGCATAAAAGGGCAAAGACCCCATCCTTTATGGAAAAGTTATTGTTCTGAAGCCTTGCTTTCTATAATTATATGATTTATAAATTTCCTACACAGGCAACTATAGTATTGAATATGATATTCAGTTTACAGGCATATTAAACCTAAGAGTGCAAGGACCCCAATGATACTTTCTCCATACCTATCCCAGGTGTAGGGGTATGTCATTCTTTCCCTCTCCTTGAGGAAGGGTCTTTTCCTGTCAACTTATCTTCTCAAATAGTGTCTCAATAGATAGTACAAAGCATCCATAACAAAATTAAAAATGGAGGCCATGGTAAATGCCAGAAGGAAGATTTTGCATTTCTAGTATGCTCGCAGTCGAGGCCAATACTGAGAGTGCCCAGTGACACTTTGGTAGTAAGGCACTGGCCTCAAAACCTGACTGTACTTTTGAAGTCCAGGGGGAGATTTTATAAATGTTCATGTTTGGTTCTACCCAAGAAGTTGGATTTATTTGTTACAAGGTTCGGTTTGGGCACTGGATTTTGAAAATCTTCCCCAGGTGATTCTAAATGGCAGCAAAGTTTGAGAACTACTGCGATAAATGAATGACAAGACTTTTTTCTGTGGGTCCCTCTAAATACACAGTTTGTTAGACTTCTGTCTCCTTGTATGGCCCTCTATAGTTGATACTGACTTCTGGGTCTCTCTTAATTCAAGGAGAGTGCCTAGCACAGGGGTTGATTCTTGGCATAGATCAATCATAGATTGTTGACTACTCAGCATACAGAAGGATGAGTGTTCTACTGATATGCTTTGGTGAAGGGAGAGGTGATTTACTTTTCATTGAAAACATGGGTCCAACACATTTCTATTTACTGTAGTTTCTTTGCCAGGTTTCTTCCAAGGGAGGTTATATATAAAGGGCTTAGAGATCTTGAGAATTGAGGGTAGAAAAGAGAGAAGAAAAGGGTGAGAAGATGACAGTAAAGAGGAAGAAGAGACAGCAAGGGAGGAACTGGAGAGAAAAAGAGGATGAGAAATGGGTAGAATATGATGAATGTGGGAGAAGTGAGAATAGAACAGTATTGAAAAATTGCTAGTAGATATTCACTAATCCAATCAATCCATTCTGAAGGAGATCAGCCCTGGGATTTCTTGGGAAGGAATGATGCTAAAGCTGAAACTCCAGTACTTTGGCCACCTCATGCGAAGAGTTGACTCATTAGACTCTGATGCTGGGAGGGATTAGGGGCAGGAGGTGAAGGGGACGACAGAGGATGAGATGGCTGGATGGCATCACGGACTCGATGGACATGAGTTTGAGTGAACTGCGGGAGTTAGTGATGGACAGGGAGGCCTGGCGTGCTGTGATTCATGGGGTCACAAAGAGTCGGATACGACTGAGCGACTGAACTGAACTGAACTGAACTGAACCACCATCTATGAGAGGTGGTTCAACTGAGAACAACAAAGACTATTGAGATCAACAGATTTATGGTCTTATTAGGAGACACAAATCAAATGCTTGAAAAGTTATATAAAGCTATGCAATTGTTAAAGAATAATGTGTGACCAGAACATAACACATAGATAGATCAACAAATGAGAGTTATGGGCAACGGAGAGCACAAACTCCATTTTTATGTGGGGAAGTTGTATCAATCCTGTTGTAATAAATTCCTTATTCTTACTTTGCTTTATCAAGTTAACATTAAGCTTATAGGAGGCTACTGAAGAAATAACATTTAACCCATCTTTCATCAGCGAGTCTTTCAGGGAAATTATTTAAATATCTACTTTATATTCATTTCCTCCAGCCTGTACCAACCAGGATGTGGTTTATGAATATTCACTTTGAGAAAACAAACTTCTAAGAATATACTTCTTAAGATAGCGTTTCCAGAGTCTCACCACACTCCCAACGCCATGGTATACATCTAGAACGTTATTAGGGTGGTGGAGGTCTTGACACAAATTTTTGTGAGAATAAATAATGGGAATTCAATCCATTCATAGTGGTGAAGGTTTGGTATCTTGTTATCTTTTCTAAGAAACATTCTTAATTTGATGTGTTGAACTTTGGCAATACAAGTCCCTTTAGTGACATAAAAGCAGCCAGACATTAAAAGACGCTGACAGATGTTGTGATAGTTCTTTGTTTTTTTTTTTTTTACAGCGGAGCTGAGTTCCCTGTTCGGCTGCATGTAATTAGGCATGCAGATAGAGCTTCACTGTAGTCTGTGTGTGTGTCCTTGGCNCCTCAGATATGCAGATGACACCACCCTTATGGCAGAAAGTGAAGAGGAACTAACAAGCCTCTTGATGAAAGTGAAAGTGGAGAGTGAAAAGTTGGCTTAAAGCTCAACATTCAGAAAACAAAGATCATGGCATCTGGTCCCATCACTTCATGGGAAATAGATGAGGAAAACGTGGAAACAGTGTCAGACTTTATTTTTGGGGGCTCCAAAACCACTGCAGATGGTGACTACAGCCATGAAATTAAGAGTCTTACTCCTTGGAAGAAAAGTTAAGACCAACCTAGATAGCATATTCAGAAGCAGAGACATTATTTTGCCGACTAAGGTCTGTCTAGTCAAGGCTATGTTTTCTCCTATGGTCATGTATGGATGTGAGAGTTGGACTGTAAAGAAGGCTGACCACTGAAGAATTGATGCTTTTGAATTGTGGTGTTGGAGAAGACTCTTGAAAGTCCCTTGGCCTGCAAGGAGATACAACCAGTCCATTCTGAAGGAGATCAGCCCTGGGATTTCTTTGGAAGGAATGATGCTAAAGCTGAAACTCCAATACTTTGGCCACCTCATGCGAAGAGTTGACTCATTGGAAAAGACCCTGATGCTGGGAGGGATTGGGGGCAGGAGGAGAAGGGGACGACAGAGGATGAGATGGCTGGATGGCATCATGGACTCGATGGACGTGAGTCTGAGTGAACTCCGGGAGTTGGTGATGGACAGGNAAGAGTTGACTCATTGGAAAAGACCCTGATGCTGGGAGGGATTGGGGACAGGAGGAGAAGGGGATGACAGAGGATGTGATGGCTGGATGACTCAATGGATGTGAGTCTGAGTGAACTCTGGGAGTTGGTGATGGACAGGGAGGCCTGGTGTGCTGCGATTCATGGGGTCACAAAGAGTCGGACACGACTGAGCGACAACTGAACTGAACTGAATAATAATAAACACCAAATACTGATACAACTATATTGACGGTGGGAAGAGGAAGCAGGTGTGTATATGTGTGTGTGTTGGAATGGGGGGCAGTGCTGGTTGCCAAATTTGTCCAAATAGAGCTGGACAAATTTGCTTCATTGTTGAGAACATGGATTTTGGAACCAAACTGAGCTGAAACCCTGGATACTAATTTATTACCACTGGTACTGTGTAATCTTGGTCAAGATATATAATTTCTCTGTGTCTTGGTTTCCAATCTGGAAAATTTAGATAAATAATAATATCTACCATATTGTGTCATTCATTGTGAAGATTAAAAGTCAATATGCATGAAGTACTTGGAATATTCTTTGGTACATTGTAAGTGCTTTATAAGCGGCAGCTATCATTTTTATCTTCTATAGTAAGATGCCAATAGACAACAAATATAATATCTAAAATTGAAAGTCCATATAAGTATGTTATTGAGAAAAACAGAATACTAGAGAAAACACATGAAAGCAAAGCAAATGTCTGATTCAGGGGAGCAGGAATGAGAACAGGGGAGGCTGGACACATGGACAGCCAACTTTTGTTATAAGGCGTTGCTATCACATGTACCTATAGCACCTGGACAAAAATATATAAAAATCAATAAAACTTAAAAAAAAGTCTAAGGATATCATCATAATTTAGACACTGAGGGAGTATTTCTACTTTAATATAAGGGGTGTTGTGTTTAAATACACTAAAAGCACTTTGTGCAGAAAAAACCCCAGCATGATCAGAGTTGAGTCAATACCAAGAAAAATGTTAATTTGAGGCTTTTATCTGAATAATATCAGGATGATTCAAGAATCCCTGAACCCATCAATTACTTAGTTCTGAATAACCAGTATTCAAATTTTTTTAAAAAAAGCAAAACTGTTTGGGTAACTCGGGCATGAATTATTCAGATAATTTGCTGCTCCTGATTTCATTTTTGGATATAAAATCACATTCTCTGTGGCCAAAATTGGTAAGAAGGCTTAAATTTAAGTAAGAGTTTTTCAAGTAATCTAACCTGCTGACTCATCTGTGCCTGGATTCCATATTTCTACAGCCCAGGGTGAGTAGATGGCAAGTTATGTTAGACAATCTGCCTAAAATGGCCCATGAGTATGCACTACATATTCCTACCGATGGCCAAAACAGGTAGACTGACTTAGCTATTTCTGTGATCTCCTTCAGACCTTCACTGAGAGCATATCTGTAAATGCCCATCTTCTAAAAAGTGAGATTCTAGCTCAAATAATAAAAATATATACTTGAAATACTCAATATTAAACTCACTGTAGGGGAGAAGACTTGTAATCAAAAGGCCTAGGCTTCTACAGAGCATACCATTCTGTCTTCAGATGACAGGCCTGCTTTGTCTTTTCTTTTCCCTCCCTTCCTCCTTTCCCTCTCTCTAGCTTCCTCTCCTTCATATATTCTAAAGTCCCTACCCTGTGCCAGGCACCAACCTAGACACTGGGGTACAGACTGGGGTATGATGGTGCTAGTTAGGGTCACCACTCCAGGAAGTTCTTACACCTTTCATGGAGTTGACCATGTTTTAACTACATCCTCTCAATTTTCTCTTGATCATTCTCTTGCTAAATGAAGGAACATGTCTTACTCTGGCATGGCAAAGTTGCTAACGACAGTATTGAAACAAAGGACACGGACATGCAGGAGAGTCGTGAAGCTGCACTGTTCTCCACGTGGGAAGGGATAGCTCGGATGGCTGTGGTTGGAGCAGGGATTCTCAGGGAAGATACTAGAAGATGTTTGGGTAGAGTCTCTACCTGATACTTTAAAAACTCAAGTGATTTATGGCTTCTTTAAAACTCCAGGCTTAGGAGAGTTTATAGACAGTTTAATGTGCAAAGACAGTGTAGTAGTGGCAGACATGTGGTGCAAATATGACACTGGTTCTACATTCATCCCCTTTGGAGGTGATACAATTCCAAACCAGAGTGTGGGGAAGGGGAAGGGAGAGGAAAGGAAGGTGGAGGAGGGAGAAGGGCACTGTTTGTTCATAGCTGTTGGAAGTACACCTAAACCAGAAGAGTATGCTGAAAGGGTGTATTTCTGATGGGAGGATTTTGGTTTCCAAGGTAGATCTCCCCTCTGTCCCCTCCTACCTGCAGCCCATAGGTGTTCCACACATTCATTTCTTGCCTTCCAAGTGCAGTGTTTTGAGATAGAACATGGGTTCTTCTTTGCAATAGCTTCTTCTGTATCTCAACTCATCACATTTTGATACTAAACCTTGTTCTACTGTCTTCCTATGATAGAATATGCTTTCTCCTTTTCCCAGAGGGCATAAGGAACTTATGAATAAAAACTTCACGTGTGAATCACACTCTCGTGAATCTTGCAAACCCTGGCAGATTTTGTAAAGGGTTTGTTAAGCTGTGCCCAGACACTGGAAAGAGCTGATCATGTGAACAATTCCCCATCACATGGGCATTTTTCTCCACACACAACATTCTACTAGGCAACAGCCAAGAACAATGCAAAACTGCGACCCATTTCAAAGGAGAGGCTGTCACTTAATGGATGTAATCTGGAGAAATGGTTCCAGATTGGGACACATCATAGAGACCTGTATGAAATACAGGTCTTCTCTCTGAAATGAATGTGAATCCTAGGGAGGCAGAGGTGGCGGTGGGCGGAACAAGAGCTGAGCAGGAGAAAACTGGGCAAATGTGGGGAGGACTATAGGGAAAGGAGACAGACGAGTTCTAGGGCTTTCTGAGGCAGAGGTGGTTACCCCAGGTACACCAACTTCTCCTGGCTCTGGACCCCAGAACTAGTATATCAGATGCAAAAACACAGAAAAATATACTTCACATCAGAGATCAGAACACAAAACTGTAGTGTGGGGGCAGAAACTCTGCCTACAGGGTTACCAAACCCCCTTTTAGTACTAGCACTCTGACAAGCTTTTCTGAACTGTTAAATTGGTAAGATTCAGTCTGCTCTGAGGGATTCAGTCTAGAACTGTGCAATCAACATAATCTCAGCTAGTTTGGTCACACTCCTATGACTAGGTAATAATCCCTTCAAGAATCTCTAAGAGTTGAAAATGCTTTCAGTTCAGAAATCTAAGATTAAGATGTGGTTATTTGATTTATACCCAGAGAAATGATGGCAAAAATGCTTTAGTACCAGGATCAGAGATTCCTTTTTGTTCTCCCTGCATCTTCCATCATGATTCTGGAATGCTGTTCAATGGGGCCGAGGGTATATACTGCCTGGGACAGGTTTCAGCCAGGGCCTCACCTCTCCCTTCCCAATGTCTTCCCTGACTTTGGCTCACTTTTCTGTTTAGTAATCTTTCCTGACAATAAGGACAGATGTGTATGTGTGTGTGTGTGTGCACATGCATAGTAGGGGTACCCTGTGTGTGTGTGTGTGTGTGTGTGTGTGCACATGCATAGTAGGGGTACCGTGTGTGTGTGCACATGCATAGTAAGGGTACCCTGTGTGTGTGTGTGCACATGCATAGTAGGGGTACCCTGAACTCTAACCTCCAACTGGGCACAGCAGATGACCACTGCCATATCCTTACATCATTTCACATCATTTCAGTCCAAATTTACCACTCTTTCTGAAGTGGCTGTTGAACAATCTTGACATCTATATGAAATATGTGCTACTAGCTCTTGGCTCTGGATGTATAAGTCCCAGCGTGGCTAATTCCTTGGCAGTAAAACCCACACTAATGGTGTTTATTGCTTAATGTCTTTTTAAGGAGTCTGCTCTCATGTTGGCGATAGGATTAGGGGCTCCCTGATGCTAACCCCTCAGGCCGTGGTGCCACTGTGGTCAGAGAGGATATGACCAGTGGTGGCCAGGGGTTAATGCCATCTGCCTATCAAGGACTGGAATGGATGCTCACTTTATGTGTTACAGATCTCACATAGACTTAAACTCTGGGAAATGAATGTCTTATTGGCATTTTAAGAAAAGTAACTGCCAGCATTCCCTTGGAGTTGTAATAATTTAAAACCAACTTGTCCTTTAGAAAAAAAAAAAGTAAAGATAAATCTGCTTGTTATAAACAAAGTCATCCTCTGCAGTGGAAACACACTGAGAAAACTATTCCAAGTAACAGAGTTGAATCTAATTTTAAAGGGCATTGAAAAGACATTTAGATTCTTTGCTATCAAACTGTGACCAATTTGAAAAAATAAATAGCAAAGAGAATCCCCCTCACAGAGCTGACATTAGAATGCTGTATTCATTCTCTATTTTTCCTTTACTGAGAAAAAAATCTTAGGAACTAAAACGTGATTCAAGGATAGGGCTGGAAGAAGGGTCCACTGTTCCTCTCTTTCTCCTAGGGACATTCTGATAGGGTCACCAGTGGCCTAATGCTGAGAGCCAACTTCAACCCAATGACTGCCACTGCTTTCCAAAGTTACATGATCCCAGGCAATCCCTGCTCCCCAGAGGAACTGTGTAGCCTTCAAGAAAATTCTTGGGTCAAGATTTGAAGGCATCACTGATAGATAGGCACTTGAGCTTTTTCCTTTTTTCCCCTCTTTCTGTGGAATGCCTGTGCTATGGATCTCAAAGGCGAAACAAGAATAAATAGGTATTTCGCATGTTCACATTCCCATGCGAGCTTGTTTCTCTGAGGGATCTTTATTTCAACTAGATATAGTCATCCTTACTTTATCTAAGGAGTGAACTGGGCTGATCCTCCCTAACACTGTGTGTGGTGAATGAATAGGAGAAAACTTTTCACTCTACAATGAACAAACTAGTGCATTTTCACTTTTCATGGAACACATGTCAAACTAAAACCATGATAAAATACACATTGATTTTATATGATAGGGAGGGGGAGGGGGTCTGGATGTTTACCTAAATACACTGAATTATAATTTTGGGGTTTCTCTTTATTACTGAAAGAAAACTCTCTTAATACATAAAGCCAGTGAATCTGATAGGTTCAAAACTGAGTCTTCAGAAGGACTGTTCCTTTAACTGAGAAGGAAAGTGTTAACCCAGTTGTCAGATATCTGAGTAGCCTCATAACCTCCTTTTGTGCTCTGATTTCTGTAATCCTATTATAGTAGATTGTTAGCTTTGTTTCCCTGCTTGTAAGAAGACAGGATGAAATATACCTAGCAGGAGAATCTACTGTGATACTAATTATCTTGTTTTCAAGTGCTGTGGGAACCTGGAAGAAATGAGAGGTATTTTCCCTCCTGCTTCAGAGGAGTTCCCCAAGCCTTTGTGCTTCCTTGCCTTAGAGTATTATTGGTGATTTCTCTTTAGGGACAAAGTCAGAATTTTCCAGGTACTAGAAGACAGAACCTAAGATGCAGACATAGAAGGGTACAAGGACAGTCAAGATAGGCTGGGAGAAACAGGAGTGGGCTGATACCAATGTCTGGGAAGGGAATGGGTATTTTTTTTCTATTTCCTTCCCAACCCAGGCACTGGGCTCTTAGCACTGGCCAAGATGCCCTGCCCCAGTGTGGTGGGAAGCAGCCCAGACTTAGGCAACATGTGAGCCTGACCTGAGCAGAATGAGGGTGACCTGTAAATACCAGAGCTCCAAGGGGCTTCCTCCAACTTATGTATGGAATTAATGAGATCCCTAGGGGGACCCTGTAAAATGACAGATTTACTTTTCCTCTAGCCTGAACGGAGACATGAAGTGGATTAAATTTCATTTAGAGGGAAAGAAAAAGAGAGTGACATTTCTTACACCTTAGGATTCTGAACTGACATTTATATCCACAACACATTTGCTTGTATTTGTGTATCTGTAATTATTATATATAAACACATCTCCACACAAACATTTGGAGGATTCTGGAAGGGTGCTAAAAGGCATGCCATAGTCTTAATTTAAATGATGAGTCCTTTTGAAAGGGGGTTAGGGGTTTAATCTCTCCTGGAATAAGCCTGTCGAGAGGCACTTGACTGCAGCACCTCCCTGTCAGCTGCTCGCTTCTAAGCACTCCCCTGTCTCCTGCTCTGTTAGGGGTTGTGTGTATCCCGGGGATGAAGGAAAGCTATGCCCAAGAAGGACTTTGCTCAGGGAGCAGCCTGAGTCACTGGGGACCTTGGAGATGATCCTTCTATATACACAGTCCACGCCTTTTGAATGACAAATATTGTCTTGAAGAAAGGCCTTTTTTGCCTGTTGATGGTGGTGGGTTCTCACATCCTGGCTTATAGACCAGCACTGCAGTTCTGAACGCTGAGCTAACTGCAGCATGGCAGGACCTCAGCTCTCCTGAGGGCAGCAGATTGCTGACTAAAGGAGCTTTCAGTCTATAACCAGCAATGAAGAACCTCAGCTCAGTTTCAAAGTTCTGATTATGATAGGAGGCTGACTCACTCCACCCATGGCAGGAAGTGTCATTTCTATACTTACTCATGTGAAAGAAAGTCAAAGTGTTAGTTGCTCAGTCTTGTCTGACTCTTTGCAACCCGATGGACTGCAGCCCACCAGGTGCCTCTGTCCATGGAATTCTCCAGGCAAAAACACTGGAGTGGGTTGCCACTCCTTTCTCCAGATGATCTTTCCAATCCAGGGATCAAACCTGGCTCTTCTGCATTGGCAGGTGGGTTCTTTACCATCTGAGCTACCGGGGAAGCCCACCATTAAAACGAAGACTGAAAGTCAAGGTCAGCTGGGAAGCACAGCTTGTTTGTGATCTAAATAGATTCCCCTGCCCTCTGCTACTGGAATGAAGCCCCTCCATTAGGGCGGGTACCTGCTCCCTTTCTAAGGACCAGTTACAAATCTGCCAGCTTCTATTTGGGGGAGGAGTTGGAATTTTCTACTTCCTAGGTGTCAGTGCGTGCAAAAGGTGCCCTAGGACCACCATTTAAAAGGTCATGCAATTTAAAGCAAAGGCCTGGCACTGCTGTGGATACACCCCTACCACCACGTACCGTGCACAGTTATGCAGATACTCTTCAATCAGCGTGTTAGAGGAAAGATTGATGCAGCTGCCGTACATCTCCTAGAGAGGTGCAATTAAAAATCATCTGAACACATGCAACAAGCTCAGCACATGCACAAGTCTCAATAAACAGGAGGCATGCAGGAGACAGGTTAAAGGATAGACGCTTTGGACACACTTGACGGTGCACAGGGAACTGCTGAGATCTTTGACTCCTCAGTGAGAAGACCCATTAAGTTACTGGAAAAGTTTTATTCCGGCAATGTAAGTTTGGACATATTTAATCCAAAGGGCCTGGTGTTCGGGGGCACAAGCGTGACTTTTCTAAGCTGAAGCAAACACATGCTAAAGTCTTTTATAACAAAGACAACTTGGTGGAAATCAATGTGCAATTAAAATTTGTGTGCTGTTGATTGGAATGATATTAACTAAAATTTGATTTTGGTACTGCAAAAAGAAAGTTCTTAGACCTCACCGGAATGGGGTTGTACCTTATAACCAATAATAAATTATGCAGGTGTTACTCTCTAGTTACTATGAAGGATATTCTGGGTCCTTCTATTTCACAGAGGGTTTCACATTTTGGCCACTATACCATGTTTTTAGGGGCATAACAGGCACAAAGCATGCAGGAAACATTACTTAAAAAGATGTTCGTGTCTCTTATTCACAGGATTTAAATCCAGATGATAACACGTGGTTTTACAATAAATGCAATCACAGAATGTAGTTCATGGCACACACTCTGCCATCCCCTGTGTGCGGCCAAGCACTGTAGACCTCCAGGGCTTCCTTAGGGGCTTGTGTCGTAAAATGTCAATGTGGAGGTCCCTGCAGCATATTTATTCCAAAGGTCTTTCTAAAGCTGAGTAGTTAAGTCTTTACAAATAGAATTTCTATTTGTATACTGTTTAATTGGGCTTGAGAATAAACCGTCCAGTCACATGAGGAGAACTAACTCTTCCTAAGGCAGAATCAGGGATGAAGAGGGGCCTGATTTCACATTGATTTTGTAATCTAACCCTATAGAAATGCCTCCTCGTCTACAACTCCTAATTCTCAATGATCAAACTACTTGGGGAAATCGAGGGACCAGGATACAGTCTCCTGTGACCTGTTTAATCATCCTCTCTCAATTTCCAAAGGAAGAGTAGAAGGTACTCCACACAACATATCTCATTAGAAACCCTTGAGTCTGGTTTTCCATGCATCCTTTAGAATTCTTCCGGGGATTCCCTCAAGGTAGCCAAGGGCTGTAATCTGTGGTGTTAGGAATAACATAATTAATTTAAAGGAATAGAAGGGACATTCTCCAAACAGCACTCACCGCCTTATTTTTTCCTTTGCTAGCAGAGCTCCCAGCGTTGCCCTTCCCGTCTGTCACCTTCCTCCCAAGGGAGGTTAAGGGGAGGGTGGAGGTCTTCAGCTGGTTGGATGCCTGATAGTTATTATTATTGTTCTGGTTGCCACTGAGTGTCTCCATAATGGATCGGAAGGTTCCAAAAGGCCTCTTGAGCTGATCCCCTGATTCGCTACCAGTGGACGTCCGCTGGAGGGTCCTGCCCTTCTCTCGCTCCTTTTCTCCGTTTAGTTCAAGACTAGTTTGCTCCATCTGCACCACCGGCTCCTCAAAGGTCACTCTGAGTTTTGAGTTCTGAGATGTCCGGCGCTTGGACGACGGGGACTTGAGGGCGCTCTTGGGGCTCGTGGCCACTTTCTGGGCGGCTGTGCTGTCAGGGCTGGGCTGAGGGGCTTCTCCAGAGGGTTGGCTTGAGGGGGTGTTTCCTGAGCCCGGACACTGGGATTCCAAGTCCGGCTCGCTGCTCTCTGAGGTGGGGGATGGGCTGTGGCCCTCCAGGGATTTGGAGGCCTTGATACTGAAAGGAAACCTGCGTCCTGATGCCAAGGTGTGTTTCTTGATCATCAAGTGGAGGCTCTCTGCGCTGTCCACACCCTCCACACTCTCCACGATGGGCTGCGGTCTGGGCCTGTCAACCTTCCTCACAGGGGTACCCTTGGGGTCCTCAGAGTTGTTGGAGTCCGTGTCAGCCTCGCTCAGTGGCCGCTGCATCAGCTGCTTCAGCCGCGCCAACTTCAGTTCCCTCTTCTCCAGGGGGATCTTTTTGGAATGTCTCGAGGAAGTCTGAGCATCCTGGAATTCCAACGACAGCTTTTCCTGGGTGCAGACATTTTCTGAAATATCTTTTCCTAATAACTGACGTAGGATTTTATCAGAATCTTCGTCTTTCACTTTGGCCCTAGCCCGGCTGGATGCTGACAGGCTTCCAAGAACCTGAATCCCCTCCTGGACTCCTGGTTTGCTTTTGGCTACAGACTCATCTTCTGCATCTGGGGACTTCCACTGGGACTTTCTGCAAGCTGGGGAGGATGGTGAACTGAAAGAGGATGGAGGGTATATGAGATGATCTCCTACTGGGTTAAAATAACTCAGCCATGAACCATTGTGTGGCTTTACTGCTGCAAATAACTTCCACATCACTAAGACTGAAATAAGAATAATGTCTGTTTCAATCAAACTACAAACATTCCACGGTGGCAACCATAATGGGATGCCTCATATCTTATGCTGTGACTCTATCAAATGTATCTACTGTTTTGTTTTTTTACACACCAATTTTGCACAAATTTTCCCAATCCCGTCGTCAACAACCTTATGAGCCTACATATACTTATTTCCATTTTATAGATGAAGGAAAAAAGACTCTAAAAGAATAAGTGACTTGTTTATAGTCATGGAAAGAAGAAATGGCAGAGCCAGAGATAAACTCACGTCTTCTGACCCTAGATCCAGTACCTTCTTCCCTATGATAGCTCATTTTTATTCCTCTTTATAAAAATATAATGTCTTCTGTTGTTATCTTCTAAAAAGATAATAAAGGAAAGTCCAAGAAAATGGCTCAGAGATTAAAGATACTTAACAATCCTACCCCCACCACTTCTGGTATTACCTGGGTGAAGAAAGGAGTGACTTGCTCTCTGATTTCTGGGCTTCTAGAAGTTGTTGGAGCTGGTTCTGCAGTGTGACACGTTGCATTGTCTGTCTGGGAAAAACAAATCAAAACAAATAAGTTCTCTGACACATGGCTACTACCATAAATTAATAGATATACATTTTCTCATGATAATTTGCAATAAGTTGCAATAAATCTAAAAGCCTTGTAAATGTGCATCATCTTCACCCTTATAATTCAGAAATTTTCCTAAGGATACAATCAAAAGTACTCAGCAATATATTTATTATTCACATGGCAGGCAGGTTCTTTACCACTAGTGCCACCTGGGAAGCCCATTAGTAAGAAAACTGTAACATAAATGCTCATCACTAAGACTGAGTAAATCAATTTATAATTATTTCTAGGAAGGCAGCTATTAAGAATGATAATATATCTGAAACCTGTGACCTAGAAACAGCTTCCCTAATATACGTGTGTGTGTATATATATATATAAAGTATACAGTATGAAGTATATTTATATAAACAGACACAGACACACACACAGAGTGTAATTTACTTTCCTTAAGTTAAAAAAAGTTACAAAATGCTGTAATATAATCTCATTATCTCATTTTTAAGAAATCTCTCTTTTTCTCCCCAAACCCCAGCCACATCCCAAGCTAGAAGGATATACTCCAAAATGTTACTCACTCTCCCTAACTTGTCTGAATTTATAAAGTAATTGAGTTAATTTAGCCATCAGAAAAAAGCTAAATAAAACAAAGCAAGCAAACTGCTTCCATGTTGGGTATGCTGTGCTGTGCTTAGTCACTCAGTTGTGTCCAACTCTTTGAAACCCCATGGACTGCAATTCTCCAGTTTCCTCTGTCCAGGGGGATTCTTCAGGTAAAAACACTTGAGTGGGTGCCATGCCGTCCTCCAGGGGATCGTCCCAACCAGGAATTGAACTCAGGTCACCCGAACTGCAGGCGAATTCTTTAAGCCACCAGGGAAGCCCCAGAATATTGGAATGCATAGCCTTTCCCTTCTCCAGGGGAACTTGCTGACCCAGGAATCGAACCAGGGTTTCCTGTATTGCAGGCAGATTCTTTACCAGCTGAGCTACCAGGGAAGCTGCTGAGCTACCAGGTAAATAACTTGGTATTTTTTTGTATAAAGAGAAAACTGTATGGCAACAGCTGATTTACTCTGGACATAGAAGCATATGCCTCAGAATGTGCTTTATTTAAACTTAAGAAAATGGGTTAAAAGCCATAGATTAAAGAAGGTAAAATCTGTTTAGAAAACACATATTATTACAGAACTTGAAAAAGTAAATTAAACTGATTCTGATTTTAGAGAAGTAAGCAGTATTTACTGATCTCTGTAGTATTCCTGTGGTACTCCCCACTGCCCCCCAAAGATGTCTATCACATCCGAATCCCTGGAAGATGTGATTATGTTACCTTATGTGATAAAAAGGGAATTAAGGTTGGACTGTAGGGTGGGTCCAATCTCACCACATGAGTAACAGTGAAGAGAAGGCAGAAAAGGAGATCAGAGGGACTTAAAGTGTGGTAAGGACTCTACCTGCGGTTGGGGACTTTGATGATGAAGGAAGCGGCTGTGAGCCAAGCAATGCAGTAGCCTCGAGGAGCTGGCAATAACTCTCAGCTGACAGCAAGAAAACAGAGACTTCAGCAAGAAACTGATTCTGCTACATGACCTGAATGAGCAGGAAACAGACTTTCATCTGAGAGTCTCCAGAAAGGAAAGCAGACGGTGAATGCCCTGATTTTAATCTAGAGAAATTCATTCTGGTATCCTGACTACAGAACCGTAAGATAAATGTCCATTGTTTTAAACCACTGCTGCTGCTGCTGCTAAGTCGCTTCAGTCGTGTCCAATTCTGTGTGACCCCAGAGACGGCAGCCCGCCAGGCTCCCCTGTCCCTGGGATTCTCCAGGCAAGAACACCGGAGTGGGTTGCCATTTCCTTCTCCAGTGCATGAAAGTGAAAAGTGAAAGTGAAGTCGCTTAGTCGTGTCCGACTCCTAGAGACCCCATGGACTGCAGCCTACCAGGCTCCTCCGTCCATGGGATTTTCTGTATGTTGTAATTTGTTACAGGAGTAGAAAACTAAGCATCAAAACTGGTAGCAGCTCCCGTGAGTCAGAAGGAAAAACTAAACCAATGAATTATAAGTGTCCTTAAAAGAGCTGCTAAATCTTCGATGCTGGCTTGAGGAAGTTCAGTCTTCTCTATGCCAAATGTCACTACACATCCTCAACAGCGGTCGGCTACCTAAATGTAATTCTGAGAGATCGGATTTGCATAATACTCTTCCACCAGCCCCAGATATTCTCCTTTTCTCAGAAGTGGTCAGTCTTAGTACTAACATTCCATCCCTAAGACTTAAGAAGTCTGTGATCTTATTTTATCTCACTCATTCTGTGACTCATACACTGAAATAAAGCAGAAGCCAGCAAACTTTTCCCTAAAGGGTCAATATTAAATATTTTAGGCTTGTACACCACAAATTCTGTGTCATAATTACTCAACTCAGCTTATGTAGTTGTGAAATCAACACTCAGTAATATGTAAAACAATGTGTATGGCTCTGTTTCAATAAAACTTTATTTACAAAAACAGGTGGTGGGAAAAAAAAGCAACAGGTGGTGGGGTGAATTGGGCCTCAGCGTATATATAGTCTATAGTTTGCTGACCCTAATCTAAAGGATAAACAAAAAACAAAAAATACACAGGAGCTTTCTACTTTTCCTACTTTGAAATTTGGTATTGCCTGTCAAGTATTTTAGAAAAACATTAGGTGAGGGATTAAAATCGATGAAGTAAGATTGCAGTCTCCTTTTAAAGGGTTTTTAGGTGTCAATGTGAATTATGACACAGTCAAGAAAACTATTTGGAAGCAATTAGGTTGACTGATGACAGGAATCCCAGGTATGGATGGAGAAAAAAAGGTGTCTATTATCTAGATTCTAAAAAAGCCCTCAGAAAGGACTGATCATCTTTAATTATAATGTATGAGCATGTGGAATATGAATATGTGAAAACATGTGAGCATTTGTCCAATATGTCTGCTAGGCTGCTCTAACAAAGTACCACAAGTTGCCTTCCTTAAACAACAGAAGTTTATTTTCTCATAGTTCTGGAGGCTAGCAGTCTGTAACCGAGGTGTTGACAAGGTTGGTTCCTTGGAGGGCCGTGAGGGAGAATTGGCCCTCTGCCCCTCTCCTAGTGTTTGGTGTTTCACTAGCAATCTTTGGCATTCTCTGACTTCTGAATGAATCCCCCTGATCTTTGCCCTCCTGTGCATATTATCTTCTCCCTGTGTGTGTCTGTCTCTGTGTCCAGATTTTCCCCTTTTGCAAGGACACCAATCATCTTGGATTGGGCCCAATCCTATGACTTAATTTTCACTTGATTACTTTTGTAAAGACCCATCTCCAAATAAGCTCACATTCCAAAGTCCTAGGGGTTAGGACTCCAACACATCATTTTATGAGGCCACAATTCAACCCATTGACACCCACACTTATAGATCAGGATGTCTAAGAGAGCTGAAGGGTACCATGTCTAAATAACAGCTATGCTGATGAAGGACTGGTAAAAAACCCTAGGAGGGAAAGGCGCTCAAGACTGTCTCCCACTCACAATTTTGGACTGAAAAACTAGTGTTTTCCATCCTTCCTCATGCACCTTTTTTTGATGTTATTGGTGCCCTAGAGTCTGAAGGGTACAGCGGACTAAACAGAATAAGTGAATTTCTGTTTTAGTTTTGCCAGTCTCACTGAGACACACAGTAAGTACAAAACTAGGGTCTCCAGCATAACCTTTCTTATTTCATATTCTCATTGGCTTCACTACAGCTGTCTACAGCCTTCAGTTTGGAGACAGTGGAATAACTGCTGTCTTTTAGCATGCATGTGTGTTTTATCCCAGGATCATCAGCAGAGAGAGCAGCCAAGACTCTGACCTTGAAGAGTTCTACCAATAAAGCAACTACTACAGCTCAGGAAAGCCTCTCCAACTCTGTGCTGAGAGATTGAGGGAAAAGTTTTTCAGTCTTTTCTCTGAGTACAAACCTTTAGAACAAAACATTCCATTGGACTATTTTAAAGTTCCTCTCGATGGATATGTCCATACACTACTGGGGGGAGTATCCACTGGCACACCATTTCTGGAAGGATATTAGGCAGCATCTATCTGCAAGTATCATGACAGCAAGGAGATCAAACCAGTCAATCCTAATGGAAATCAACCCTGAATACTCACTGGAAGGCCTGATGCTGAAGCTGAAGCTCCAGTATTTTGGCCACTTGATATGAAGAGCTGACTCACTGGAAAAGACCCTGATGCTGGGAAAGACTGAAGGCAAAGAAGAAGAGGGTGGCAGAGGATGAGATGGTTGGATAGCATTACCGATTCTATGCATATGAACTGGGGCAAACTCTGGGAAACAGGGAGGGGACAGAGATGCTTGGTGTGCTGCAGTCCATGGGGTCACAGAGTCAGACGTGACTTAGTGGCTGAACAACAGAAATCCACATGTATGCACCTTTGTTCTGGTGATTCCTTTTCTAGGAACTTCTTTTCAGAAATACCTACACATGTACATAAAGACATGTGTATAAGTATGTTTGCCTTGACAAGATAACTTCCTGAAGGGAATTAGGAATTTGTGTGCATTTCCCCTTCAGTTACATCCAGACCTTCAAAGCTTGCTTAGCTCACCTGCCCCAGGGGAGTCTTGTGTAACTGGGCAGAGGATTGTCGGAGAGAAAGGAATCCCTCTAATTTTTAAGTTTAAAATTTTTTCTAGTGAAAGCCTAAACTCATTACAGACAGTATTCTAGGTACTGACAGGGGAAGGGTGGAGGAGTGCAGAAACTCTTAACCTCTAAGGCACGAGAGCAGAAGCAGAGACAGAAATGTTTCCCAAGTTTAGCGAAGAGCCAGAGGATCTAAGGACTTATCACTGTTGCATGAATTAAACCAGTTAAGGCCTCCCACTAACTACAGATCTTTTTTCACAAGGAAAGAAGAAAAAAAATTTTTTATAATTTTAAAGTAAAACTTCACTTTTCTGCCCTAAAACTTAATTTTTAAGGTCTATCCTGCTAATCTGTTACCATTACTTTGAGTGCTATTCTTGATTTTCGATGACTTCCTTACCAGTATGGCAATGGTCATTTGGCCAATGTGTTCTCCAAGGGCTGACCTCTGTTCCCTTAGAGGGGCCTCAGCTTTTAGTCCTTCAACCTGCTGGAGAGCCCCCTAGATGGCCTCTCCTCGGGCCCTCCTTTTTTCAAGCACATCATGGCAACTTCCCAGCCGTGCTTCCCTGACATCTAGCTATGCAATGTGTACCAGCTTCATTATTTCATCAAAAAAAGAACTGGGCTTAACTAGACAAAGAGTGTTTTAAGTAACGTCATGCTGAGTTCACATTCTGAGGATTTGTGAATTGTCTGCTTAATTTTTATAATAAATTTGCAGCAATGGTACCTGTACTTTCCCAAATATACATTTTTCTTTTTTGAGAAAACAGAAAAACTGGCTCNCCTCCTGTGCATATTATCTTCTCCCTGTGTGTGTCTGTCTCTGTGTCCAGATTTTCCCCTTTTGCAAGGACACCAATCATCTTGGATTGGGCCCAATCCTATGACTTAATTTTCACTTGATTACTTTTGTAAAGACCCATCTCCAAATAAGCTCACATTCCAAAGTCCTAGGGGTTAGGACTCCAACACATCATTTTATGAGGCCACAATTCAACCCATTGACACCCACACTTATAGATCAGGATGTCTAAGAGAGCTGAAGGGTACCATGTCTAAATAACAGCTATGCTGATGAAGGACTGGTAAAAAACCCTAGGAGGGAAAGGCGCTCAAGACTGTCTCCCACTCACAATTTTGGACTGAAAAACTAGTGTTTTCCATCCTTCCTCATGCACCTTTTTTTGATGTTATTGGTGCCCTAGAGTCTGAAGGGTACAGCGGACTAAACAGAATAAGTGAATTTCTGTTTTAGTTTTGCCAGTCTCACTGAGACACACAGTAAGTACAAAACTAGGGTCTCCAGCATAACCTTTCTTATTTCATATTCTCATTGGCTTCACTACAGCTGTCTACAGCCTTCAGTTTGGAGACAGTGGAATAACTGCTGTCTTTTAGCATGCATGTGTGTTTTATCCCCTGATCATCAGCAGAGAGAGCAGCCAAGACTCTGACCTTGAAGAGTTCTACCAATAAAGCAACTACTACAGCTCAGGAAAGCCTCTCCAACTCTGTGCTGAGAGATTGAGGGAAAAGTTTTTCAGTCTTTTCTCTGAGTACAAACCTTTAGAACAAAACATTCCATTGGACTATTTTAAAGTTCCTCTCGATGGATATGTCCATACACTACTGGGGGGAGTATCCACTGGCACACCATTTCTGGAAGGATATTAGGCAGCATCTATCTGCAAGTATCATGACAGCAAGGAGATCAAACCAGTCAATCCTAATGGAAATCAACCCTGAATACTCACTGGAAGGCCTGATGCTGAAGCTGAAGCTCCAGTATTTTGGCCACTTGATATGAAGAGCTGACTCACTGGAAAAGACCCTGATGCTGGGAAAGACTGAAGGCAAAGAAGAAGAGGGTGGCAGAGGATGAGATGGTTGGATAGCATTACCGATTCTATGCATATGAACTGGGGCAAACTCTGGGAAACAGGGAGGGGACAGAGATGCTTGGTGTGCTGCAGTCCATGGGGTCACAGAGTCAGACGTGACTTAGTGGCTGAACAACAGAAATCCACATGTATGCACCTTTGTTCTGGTGATTCCTTTTCTAGGAACTTCTTTTCAGAAATACCTACACATGTACATAAAGACATGTGTATAAGTATGTTTGCCTTGACAAGATAACTTCCTGAAGGGAATTAGGAATTTGTGTGCATTTCCCCTTCAGTTACATCCAGACCTTCAAAGCTTGCTTAGCTCACCTGCCCCAGGGGAGTCTTGTGTAACTGGGCAGAGGATTGTCGGAGAGAAAGGAATCCCTCTAATTTTTAAGTTTAAAATTTTTTCTAGTGAAAGCCTAAACTCATTACAGACAGTATTCTAGGTACTGACAGGGGAAGGGTGGAGGAGTGCAGAAACTCTTAACCTCTAAGGCACGAGAGCAGAAGCAGAGACAGAAATGTTTCCCAAGTTTAGCGAAGAGCCAGAGGATCTAAGGACTTATCACTGTTGCATGAATTAAACCAGTTAAGGCCTCCCACTAACTACAGATCTTTTTTCACAAGGAAAGAAGAAAAAAATATTTTTTATAATTTTAAAGTAAAACTTCACTTTTCTGCCCTAAAACTTAATTTTTAAGGTCTATCCTGCTAATCTGTTACCATTACTTTGAGTGCTATTCTTGATTTTCGATGACTTCCTTACCAGTATGGCAATGGTCATTTGGCCAATGTGTTCTCCAAGGGCTGACCTCTGTCCCCTTAGAGGGGCCTCAGCTTTTAGTCCTTCAACCTGCTGGAGAGCCCCCTAGATGGCCTCTCCTCGGGCCCTCCTTTTTTCAAGCACATCATGGCAACTTCCCAGCCGTGCTTCCCTGACATCTAGCTATGCAATGTGTACCAGCTTCATTATTTCATCAAAAAAAGAACTGGGCTTAACTAGACAAAGAGTGTTTTAAGTAACGTCATGCTGAGTTCACATTCTGAGGATTTGTGAATTGTCTGCTTAATTTTTATAATAAATTTGCAGCAATGGTACCTGTACTTTCCCAAATATACATTTTTCTTTTTTGAGAAAACTGAAAAACTGGCTCATCTTGAAACTCTCTCTCTCACACTCTTTATAATTTGCTGAACTATTAAGGACAGAAGTTTGGAATGATGCCCACATGTGCTTTCTGCACCCGCTACATCATCTGGGGCCCTGAGATGTGAAGACAGAGAGAGGCCCTCTCCTCTAGTCCACTGTGGCTTAAGTTTCCTGCTGAGGAAGCTTGCTCTGCATTCTTTTTTTTGCTTAAATATCATTTTGCCTCCACAGAGATGGCATCTTCAGCATGAACACCAGCTGTGAGGATTTGGAACGAGGGAAGGAAAGAAGATGAGGAGGACACTTGGCATTCCTGATACAACTCGCACAAGGGAGCCTTCTGAGGACCAGGCTGACACCTAAGCACGACGCTGACCGGCCAGACTGGGTTCTCATGGAACAAGCAGGTCACTCACTCCTTCAGCTGTTTGGTGAGCTTCACCACCTGGGAGGCTAGTGACATGCAGGTCTCCACCACCACCAGGTACCGGGAGCATAGGCTGTGTCCGTGGCGCTCGGCGCTCTGGGAGGGCTTCTCCCCTGCGTGGTTCTGCATAGTGACATTTGCTCCGTACTCAACCAGGGTCTGTTAGAGAAGGCAGAGACACGTGATCCATCAGGACTTCCCTCTAAACATCATTTTTAAAGAAATTTTTGAAGTATAGTTGATTTACAATTTTGTTAGTTTCAGGCGTGCAGCAAAGTGATTCAGTTTTATATATATATATATATTTCTTTTTTCCAGGTTGCTTTCCATTATGGGTTGTTACAAGATATTGAATATAGAATATAGTTCCCCATGCTACGCAGTGAACTCTTGTTGCTTATCTATTTTATGTGCAGTAGTTGGCATTTATTACTTTCATACTCCCAAATGTATCCCTCCCCTACCTCCTTCTTCCCTTTGGTAACCATAAATTTGTTTCCTATGTTTGTAAGTCTGTTTCTGTTCTGTATACAGAATAATTTGTATTATTTTTTAGATTCCACATATAACTGATATCGTATAATTGCTTTTCTCTGACTTACTTAGTATGATATTACTTAGGTGTGTCCATAAACATTACTTTTTAATGACTGTAACAGAAGGTTGAATGGACCTTCTCCTGTTGTTCCAAAACCAGTCACTAGAGTCCACAGCAGGACAGGGTGGGGGCAAGGAGCCTCACATACAAAGAGGGCTTCTAGTGAGGTTTTAGCAGTCATTATCAGATGCCTCCCTTCAGAACCTACAACAACGCAACTGACCAACCTTCCTGCTATCAACCCCACGCAGCCTCAGAAGGACACTGGGAAGGAAAGGAGGATGTGATGTCCTTAGGAGTCGTTTCCTTCATGAGATGAGCAGGGCAGTGTCTGCAGTGAGAGGCTGTCCCTTTCAATGGGTGGGCTTATGAATTTAGGGATGCCCGTAAGAAAAAGAAGGAACCTTTTTTACCTGTTCCTTTTTGGGCAGCACACTTGATCTGGTGCGGAACCTATCCAACCAGAGATAAAAAGAACAGGAGAGAATTGTCATGGCAGGGCCTGTATTCTCACCAGTGCCCTGGTGAGGATGTGTCCCCATAGACTGAGCAGATGTAGCAGAAGGGAGCATGCTGTGAGCTTATTATCACCCGATGAAAATGGAGAAGGTTCTTTAGCAGCAGGAGGCAGTGGGAAGCAACACTGTGGAGAGGCTTGTATGGGGAGAAGAGTGCAAGGTTGGGGCCGCATCTCCCTGTCAGGTAGCTGTGGGGAGGCTCTGAAGGACCCTCCAAAGACCCCACCCATCACATCCACCAGAGACACAGACCCTGAAGGCTGCTCCCAGGGACATCAGTGGCAGACCTTAGTGAGCTAAAGAAGCAAGACAACTTTCAGGGAGATGCCATGACCCCTGCCAGTTAAGCAAAGAGACAGCTGACTTTCTCTCTCCATACTCCCTATTTGTCCTCAACAGTGGAGCCCAGGAGAGAGTGGTGAATAGGAGCTAAGGTGGTGTGAAACAAGCTAGTCAAGCTTCTATCCCAACCTCATTCCTTCTACCCTGAGCTGATCTGGGTTGGGGGGGAGAATACTTTGAATTAGAAATAACACTGGGATTTTTCAATTGGTTTGGAGTATATGTTAACAGTCAAACAAAGGCAAAAAGTTAAGGAATCTTGTTCAAGGTATCATTAATATAGGGGAGAAAGATTTGAAGGAGCATGGTTGAGATTGTTAATTTCTTTTCTTTTTACTGTACTTTGGCTTGTGAGATCTTAGATCCCTGACCAGGGATTGAACTTGTGCCCTCAGCAATGAAAGCACAGAGTTCTAACCACTGGTATCCCAGAGAATTCCCTGACATCGTTAATTTTTAAAAATCAGAACTTTAGTTTTTATGCTGTGGTGACAACAGACTTCACAAAAAGCTGTCACATCAATATTAATCAACTGTTATAGTCTGATATATATTTTTGACACTAACAAGATGAGTTTGTCGACCTCGGGATTTATTTTAGTAAAGATAATGTTTTCTCCACAAGAAATAATTGTTATTTCAAAATTTCTAGACTACTCAGACTCAGAGGTCACTAAGGAGCTTCATTTTCCACTCAGTTTAGGATTACTCGCCATGAAAAATCACTGTGCCTACAGTCACTGCCACTCAGCTCACAGAGTATCCCCACCCCACTGGGCTGCCAGAGACCCAGCGTAAACACACACTGTTAGCGCTCCCCTTGGCTCTGGCGTCTGCAGTTTTCACTCCAGTGTTTCTCTCCATCATAGCAACACTTGCTCACTCCCTTTTCCACTTCCAATCTCTTTGTACCTACTTTTTCTCACATCCAGTGAGAAACTTACTTCCAAGGGTATCCAAGTTTCCACATCCATGGTGCCTAGTGCCAAAAATATCATTTGTGTTAAGTGGAGATGAACATGCTGAAAGGACAGACTGCCTCTCCTCACATATTAAAAAAAAAAAAACTGAAATCTCAAACAGAATTAGTGATATCAGCCGGTTTTCTTTGGCTTGCCGTCATTTATTAGCTGATAAAAGTTTACTCTTTTTTACTTTGAGACTATTAAATATGATAGTGTGTTATTAAATGCAAAAATGAAGTTTTCAGTCTTCATTCAATTATTTTTTCTCCACAAAAAGCAATGCCAGTCCTTTCATCTTTCTGCAGACCCTGGTAGTAATTTAAATTTCTCTCTTTTCTATATACTTTGATTTCTCATCACTCCTTTCACATCTGGGTGTCTCAAATTAGAAGATGCATGCTTTGCCAGCTATAGTGGGGAAACTTCTCAGACACTTGGAATATTTGCTGTTAATGTGGCTTTCCACAGAGCAGTTGCATGTGAGGAGACCCTGTAGAGATCTTTTTGCTATTGCCTCTGCATTCTGGTTTTATTCAACTCTTGCCTCATATTTACAGCTTTTGCATATCTTCTCCTGTCATTTCCTAATCCTCTCTACTTTTCTGAGCAACTGGTTCTCACTGCCCAGTTTTCTCTTTCAGATACAGTCTACTAGCACACGGGAAAACCTTGGTAAGTGCCTATTAAGTTTGGAATAAAAGAAATATTACCAAATATGGTGAAAAAGAGCACTGTTTTCCTAGAGTTCCCAAGTACACAGAAGATATTTTGAACTGTATGAATCTGGTGAGGTACTCTTTAATCGTGGCCTTCACCCATACATTGTCAATTGTTCTTTTCCTACATTTCAGGCAGATGTGGGAACAAATCCATAGATGTCGGGTCATTCTCGATGATAAGAATGGTGTGATTGGTCAGACTCTGGTAATGATGATTTAGTTCCTAAAGTAAATTCCAGGCCAGTTCTAAACTTTGTTTCGATTCAAAGCTTTCCCTCTCCTTAGACCATCACTGTCTGTCCTCCCCTTCAGCCCTCCTCTCTCATTGTTTTGTCAGTCAGAGCCTTATACCTTCTAGCGAAAAGGGCTATCCAGTTATTAAAAAAATTTTTTTTAAGTTGAAGTATAGTTGATTTACAATGTTGTGTCGGTTTTTGCTATATAGCAAAGTGACTCAGTTATACACAAGTAGGTATTCTTTTTCATATATTATTTTCCATTATGGTTTATCCCAAGATCCTAAAAATAGTTCCCCATGCTGTGCAGGCAGGTAGGAGAGGGAAGGCCTGGGAGTTTGGGATTAGCAGATGTTTACTACTGCCGGCAGGAATCCCTCAGAAGAAATGGAGTAGCCATCATGGTCAACAAAGGAGTCCAAAATGCAGTAGTTGGATGCAATCTTAAAAACGACAGAATGATCTCTGTTCATCTCCAAGGCAAACCATTCAATATCACAGTAACCCAAGTCTATGCCCCAACCAGTAATGCTGAAGAAGCTGAAGTTGAACAGTTCTATGAAGACCTACAAGAACTTTTAGAACTAACACCCAAAAAGATGTCCTTTTCATTATAGGGGACTGGGATGCAAAANAGCTGTTGCTCCTCACTTCTCACGGCCAGCTCACTCCGAAGGCTCAAGCCGTAGTGACGCGGCCGTTTCTGCCGCCGCCGCCG
Organism: Neotragus pygmaeus; assembly: GCA_006410875.1. Classification (NCBI taxonomy): domain Eukaryota; kingdom Metazoa; phylum Chordata; class Mammalia; order Artiodactyla; family Bovidae; genus Neotragus; species Neotragus pygmaeus. Next base: position 131,231 of record SJYV01020764.1, on the reverse strand, counting down.
CCAGCAGCAGCCACTATGTTTCCTGCTCTACGGATGTGACCTGCTGTGAAGCTTTCACAGTCTTCTTTCCTTCCTGTCTTCAGTGTTGTATCTCTTTCTTTTGGTGCTTTTGCCACACAGCAGTATTGCAAAAAAAAAAAAAGTTTTCAGGCACCAAAGTGAAGAGCCCTTACTACCTTACCATAGGGATTTGAGTTAGTTATGGCAAAGAAGGAAATGGAGAGGGCTCCTATGCCTCTGTGCTGAGCAGGAAGGAGTTTGCTTCTTGACAGTGTGCTAGCTCCCTAGCCAGGTGGGGGACTTGCTGGGATTATATGACCTCTGGAGGAAAATGAAAAGAAAGACAGCACCCCCAACCCACAGGAGCCAAGGCCGAAGACCGATCTCACCTTTTCCCACTCCCTTTCCCTAAGCTTAAGCTTGCTCTGCCAGCAGACACTGCCCCAAGACTGTGGCTTATAACAGCCATTTCCTTTTGTCCATGAATAAGCTCACTCTTTGTAAAATGTTTCAGCTTGGGGGACTGGAAAGGCCCTCTTGTGCCTTCCTGTCTCTTCATTTCTCCAAGGGTTAATGTTGATGGCTCTGTCTTTGTCTTCACAGGGAACTCTAATGATCCATGACAAAGAGGTCACGCTCGAGTATGTACCAAGCCTGGATTTTTGGTACTGCAAGTGGGTGAGTGCCCAGAATTCCTCTCTTTAGAAGTAAGGATCCAGCGTCATAGTTCCTCCATGTTTCCAGGAATGCTGCCTGGTGCATTATACATTGCCAAGGGCAAAGTTCTTCTTTCTTGGTTCACTTCAAATGGAAGGGAGGTCAGGGCAAGGTCATCCCAGCTACTGCCTGTGGTCATAGAGGTTTCAAGGCCTGTAGAGGGAGACCTTTTCCCAGGGACATATGCCATGTTTTTGTTGATTTTGAACTGAAAGAAAGACAGTCCCTTGATTTAAAGCCTACCCCCAGTTACCTTTCCTGGGAGTGGTTAAAGAGGGTTTACTAATATTTCAAAAAACCTATAAACAGAAGCTGGATCTATGAGAGGTATACATTTTTTTTTTTTTGGATATTCAGGGGTTTCCAAGGATATAGAACTTCAGGTAACATAGTATTTGTCCTCTGTTTAACTTCATATTCTTCTTGAACAGTATATTTAAAGATTTTAGGCTATACTCTTTTTAGATGTCCAGTTTGATTGCAAATGAGTGTGAACATACATTTTATCATTTTTCATCGGGCTATTAGTTTCAAAANTTGTCCTCTGTTTAACTTCATATTCTTCTTGAACAGTATATTTAAAGATTTTAGGCTATACTCTTTTTAGATGTCCAGTTTGATTGCAAATGAGTGTGAACATACATTTTATCATTTTTCATCGGGCTATTAGTTTCAAAAGTAAGTTTGAAAAGTCTATAAAGTTTCTGAACCAAGATTCACTAAAAATATTGTAGAACTTGATAAAATTAAGTAATGGCTTTAGCTTGACATCTTGAAATACAATTTAAATAGATACAGTTGTCATTCACCAAAGCATTCATAGTTCATGGATATATACCATAAACTGTCAATTTAGAAAGAAAGACATTTAATTATTTTTTAAATGGTGATGAACTAAACATAACATTAGTTTGCTGTTTTAACCATTTTAAAGCATGTAATTCAGTAGCTTTCAGTACTTTCACGTGGAGTGCAATCACCAACACTAATTCTCGAACTTTTTCTTCACCCTGAAGGAAACCCCGTGTCTATTAAACAGTCATTCCCCATTCCCCTTTCATTGAGTTTCTGGAAACCACTATTCTGTTTGTATCTCTGAATATGCCTATTCTGAACATTTCACGTAAGTAGAACCATGTATTATGTGACCTTTTGTCTGCCTTCTTTCACTTACCATGTTTTCAGGGTTCATCTATGTTAGAGTGTGTATCAGTATTTCATTTATTTTTATGGCTGAATAATAAATGGATATGCCACGTTTTGTTTATTCATCAGGCAATGGACATTTGCATTGTTTCCATTTCTTGGCTATTGACAATAAGAATACCATGAATATTTAGGTACAAGTTTTTGTTTGAAAGCCTGTTTTCAGTTCTTTGGGGTTTATGCCCAAGAGTAGAATTGTTGGGTCATATAGTACTTTCATGTTTTAACTCTTTGAGGAGCTGCTAAACTTTTTTCCACAGAAAGCAGCTGCACAGTTTACATTCCCATCAACAGTGTCTTAAGGGTTCCAGTTTTTCCACATCTTTGCCAACATTTATTTTCTTCCCCCTCAAACTGCCCCC
>SJYV01020764.1:84720-128773 GCA_006410875.1 Neotragus pygmaeus | reverse complement strand
CAACCTGCCCCCCCCGCCCCGCCTTTTTTTTGGTAGTAGCCATCAAACTATTTAACAACCACTAGTGGGTGTGAAATAGTATTTCATCTTCATGATCGTGATACTGATTTGCAATTCCCTAATGATTAGTGGTGTTGAGCATCTTTTCTTGTATTTGTTGCCACTTGTGTATCTTTTTGGGGAAAATATGTATTTAGGTCTTCTGCCCATTTTTAAGTAGGTTGTCTTTTTTTTAAGTTGTAAGACTTCTTCTTGGCAATTCCCTGGTGGTCCAGTGGTTAGGACTCAGCACTTTCACTGTGGTGACCCAAATTCAGCCCCTGGAACTTATGAGCCATAAACTGTGCAGATTAAAAAAGGTCCCACCCCCGCCAAAAAAAGGTGGTAAGAGTTCTTTATATATTCTGGATGTTAATCCTTTATCAGATATGGTGGTTTAGGTCACTAAATTGTGCCTGACTCTTGTGACCCCATTGACTATAGCCCACCAGGCTCCTCTGTCCTTGGGATTCTCCAGGCAAGAATAGTGGGATAGGTTGCCATTTCCTTCTCCAGGGGATCTTCCTGGCCCAGGAATCAAAAAGTCAGATAGTGGATTTGCAAATATTTTCTACCATTCTGTGTGTTGTTACTGTGTGATACTTTCTTGATAGTATCCTTTGATATACAGAGTTTTAATTTTGATAAATCCATTTCATCTTTTTTTTTTTTCTTTCTTTCCTTTCTTCTGTTGCTTGCCCTTTGGTATCATGAAAGTATTGCTAAAGCCAAGGTCTTGAAGATGTATCCTTATGTTTTCTAAGAATTTGATAGTTTTGGCTTTTAAATATATTTGGACCTTTGATCTATTTTGAGTTAATTTTTATTCAGGATGTGAGGTAAGGGTCCATCTTCTTTGGAATGTGGATATTCGGTCTTCTGTGAACCATTTATTGAATTAACTATTATTTCCCCATTGAATAGTTCTGGTACTCTTGTTGGAAATAATTTGCCCATAGATGTATAGATTTAGTTATATAGACTCTCAGTTTTATTCTGTTGATCCATATATCTGTTCTCATGCCAGTACCACATTGTTTTGATTATTGCAGCTCTGTAGTAAGTTTTGGCAACTGCAAAGTGTGAGTCCTTCAGTTTTGTTCTTTTTCATTGTCTTGGCTACTCAGTGTCTCTTTACACTTTCCTATAAATTTGAAGATCATCTTTTCCATTTCTACCAAAAGGCCATTAGAATTTTGAGAACATTTTGCATTTATGTAGTGATTGTCTCTACATCTTGGAATTATGAGTGATTTTTTTATAANGTCTCTTTACACTTTCCTATAAATTTGAAGATCATCTTTTCCATTTCTACCAAAAGGCCATTAGAATTTTGAGAACATTTTGCATTTATGTAGTGATTGTCTCTACATCTTGGAATTATGAGTGATTTTTTTATAATCAGAGCTGGAGGGAGCTAGCATTAAAGAGAAATTTTTGAACTCTGTTTTCTGTTAACCAGCAAAAAAAAAGATGTTGGTATCTGGTGTCAGAATTATACAACTGTTGCCAAGGATGTTGCTTGAAAGAGCAGAATGGCTTGGTTAGATTGTCCCCTAAAATATCAGGCCACTCCTTTAGCAATTTTGGGGGGTATTTTGTAATTTCTGTGTGCTTCTCTGGAAAGATTGAACTGCCAGTCCTGCATATGGGATCTTTGGCCTGATGTGAAATACACTGACTTCTAAAAAAATTCATAGCAGTAGTAGTCATAATAGCCAAGAAGTGGAAACAGCCTTAATGCCCATCAGCTGACAAATGGATAAACTAAATGCAATATAACCATACAGTGGAGTACTATTTGGCAATAAAAAGAAGTGAAGTACTGATCAGTGCTGCAGCATGAGTGAACTTAAAAATACTATGCCAGACACAGAAGATCAATTCTGTGGGACTAAAGGGAAGAATGGAAGAATGGAAGATGACTGCACTAGGTTTTTCTTTGGGGGATGAAGAAAATGTTCTAAAGTTAAATTTTGGTGACGATCTTACTATAGATGTACTAGAAATCCTTGAATAGAACACTTAAAACGGATCAATTTTATGGTGTCTAAACTATAGCTACCTAGGTTAGGATCATAATTCCCCCACTTAAAGCTCTGCTCTGCGATCTTCCCACAGTACCTATAGGGGATAGATTCCCCTATATTTTGGTATCAAAATCCACAGATGCTCAAGTCCCTTATATAAAATGATTTTGTATTTGCATATAACCTAGGCACATTCCCTGATATACTTTAAATCATCTCTAGATTATGTATAGTAGATAATACAATGTAAATGCTCTGTAACACTTTTAACGTCCTCAGAACAGCTACCAGAGGTGCTACCGGTGGATCTTCTTCTTCCTTCCACGCCCTTTTTAAAATCAGTGTTTGAGAAAGAAATTGATCACTGAATTCTTCTCGGTTCCAGCCAAGCCTGAATTGGGCCATCATAACCAGTTCAGGATCAGATTTTTGGGTGTAGGCTGAGTAGTCACAGCCTTAGGACAGAATCTCCTATAAACCACTTAATAGTCTAGTTTCCTTAGTTAAGTTTACTTCCGGGAGAAATCTTTGTCCAGAGCAAAGGCATTTGGGCTGCTCAAAGGTCCAGCCAGATACCCTGTTAGAGGCAGCTCTCAGACAGCAGCTGACTGGATTTTGTGCCAGCTCTGATGAGTAGAGGATATTAGAATGGTTAGGTTTTACGGGAATCTGAGATATGGCTTATTTCTTTCATTTTTGGCAGTTGTCACTGTGTTATATATATAAGGTTAAAAAAAAATTTTTTTTTGGTCGAATTGAATTATTTTCTTTCCCCGTGCAGTGTAAGGCCAGCACTGGTGGACACCGATCTTCATGTTCATTCTGCAAGTGCCCAAAGGAAGGTGAGTGGTGGTAGAGGCGGAGGTGGTAGTTATTATTTTGTACAGTGAACATGACAGATTTCCTGCTTTCCTTGGCTTTTAAGAGTCATCATTCGTAAATACAAGTTCATCTGTAAAACTCTTAAAAGTGCTATGTGATAGCTAACTTTGTGTGACCTGTTAGTAAATAGTTTTGGGTCTCAGAGTTCTGCCAAGGGCAGGAGATGGATTATGGACTACTTAGCCTGGGCAGCTGACCATACGTCAGCAGTATTGTTACTTAGGATATTGTTACAGTTTAGGGGTATTAGGTTGAGGAAGAGTCTACATGGCATTCGTCCATGTGACCCCTCAAATCCCACTTCTTTGAAGTTATTGGGGACAATTTGCTGTTGTTATTGCTTTCTCATTTACATTCTAAACATTTGAGGATCCTAACACAAACACATTCCTTAAAGTAACAGTAAAAGTATAAACAAGACAAAATCAGGCTTGAGGGTATGTGTTATTGTTATAGTAATAATAACCCTACCAGCTTCTCAGTGACTTGATTTTAAAGTTAATTTCTCCTGAGAACCTCTAGGTAAACAGCCTTAAGAGTCTGTCAAAGGCATTTATAACAGTAGTCCTATCACAATGACTGTTATGTGCCTCTTTCTGATATTATCCTATAAGGAAAGCTAGTACCTGACAGTAAAATACAGTTCAGTGCTGGGATCCTGGTAGTCTTCGAGAAGATTTGTTTGTTCCAAGGTTAGACTTTAGTGTGCCTCCAAGGAATTTTTTAGCTGGGCTTTTGGCCTGTAGTGGAGATTCTGCTCTCAAATGAGGGCTATGAAGCAAGTGTTCTGAAAATCTTTGCGGGGAGGCTGTATATGCTCTAGAGACCAAACCGGCACGTGGGAAGGTGAGTAAATAACTTTCCTATCAACAGGTAGGAGATTTTTAGCTTGCTGTATTACTCCAGTTATGCAAAATTGTGTTTTCTCTCCAGAAAGTCATCTTTTCAGTCTGTTCTAACAAGTGAATAAATGGGTTATAGAAACCCTTGAGCATCATTCCACTAAGATGGTTGAAACAGCTTTAAGCTAGAAACATACATGGCAGGCATTCACTAGTCGCCTCTCACCACTGTTAAGTAATCTCTGCACTGCTCCCATAGAATGTCTTTTTGAGCCACATGACTTCCCTTAAGAATGAATTAACTATTAAAAAAAAAATGCCCCCAATTAACTGGGCACATTATCCTGATATAGAAAGAGATTTGAAATGAATCATTTATATTTTGAAGGACGTTTACCTGTTATAGTTATTGGCATGTAAATGAGCCTTGTACAGGTAGGTCTCTTCTTACTTTTGCAGCAGACTAGGGTGTCTAGTCTTACAGAATTTGAGCAGCTATTTTAGNAAGAGATTTGAAATGAATCATTTATATTTTGAAGGACGTTTACCTGTTATAGTTATTGGCATGTAAATGAGCCTTGTACAGGTAGGTCTCTTCTTACTTTTGCAGCAGACTAGGGTGTCTAGTCTTACAGAATTTGAGCAGCTATTTTAGTACATAACACTGGAAAAAGAAAGACTCCTAGGCATAGCACATTTGACATAAATGTTTCTAGCACACTCCTGGAAAGAATAACGTTTTCCTCAGATCTGTTCTTATCAGTAGTTATAATAGTAAAGTCCAGGGTCTCTGAAAGATTTAAATGTTGGGGAGGTGATAAAAAACTCACTCATAAGATTAAATTTTTAAAATACTTAGTTTCTTCTGTAGACTGTTCTATTTACTGTCTTGTTAGCCTTTCTGCTTAAAGTTTGTCAGAGGACTTTTTGGTAGGTTTTGTTTGTTTGTTTTACTTTTAAAAATATTCCAGGGAATTCTCTGGTGGACTCGGCACTTTTACTGTCATGGTCCAGGTTCAGTCCCTGGGTAGGGAACTAAGATTCTGCACGCCATACAGCCTGCAGGGTACAAGCCAGTCCCCTGGCGGTATAGTGGTTAAGACTCTGAGCTTCCACTGCCAGGGGCACAGGTTCAATCCCTGGTCAGGGAAATAAGATCCCACATGTTGCTCACTGTGGCCAAAAAAACCAAAGAGAAAAACATTCTAGTGCAAGTATTTGTTGGCAAGTAAGGAGGAACCACAAGAGTAGTGTTTGGGGGATTAAAACTTGTTGGAGATTCTCTTTCTATTTCTGTTCATCTAATGACAGAAGCTAAGCAAGAATTAGTAACCTACCCTCAGCCTCAGAAAACATCCATACCAGCACTATCAGAAAAACAAGCCAGCCAACCCTCAAGGTCAACTGATAAGGAATGTGAACCCAAGAAGAGGGAAGAAGGACAAGAACCACGCTTGGGACATCAAAAGAGAGAATCAGAAAGGTATCTGCCTCCTCGAAGGGAAGGGCTCACCTTCCGGAGAGACCGAGAGAAGGAGCCATGGTCTGGGGAGACACGCCAGGATGGGGAAAGCAAAAGTAAGTGGTTCATCAGGGCATGTACCAGTCTGTGACCACCACGGCTGGGGCATAAATGACCTGTACTGTGACTTCCTACACCTTAGTAAAACAGCTCAACCTGATTGTAGACGCTATTGTTTTTTGCAGGCCTCGCTGTCAGAATCTATATCCTCCAACTAGCAAGTTGCTATTCAAATGCAGCAAGGCATAACTTTAGATTTCTAAGTATTGTGAAGAAAAGTGTGAAGTATTTGACTAACATTCTGTTATAGAATCACCCTTGCTAGAGCAGGGTAACATCTGCAGTATAAAAAAAAAATAACACTCAAACTCTGAAGACTTCAAAATTGTAAACCTTTCTCTCTTTCCTTTCTCCTCTCCCATTTGTGCTTGGTTTGTTCAGCAATCATGCTGAAACGCATCTATCGTTCCACTCCACCGGAGGTGATAGTGGAAGTGCTGGAGCCCTATGTCCGCCTTACTACTGCCAACATCCGTATCATCAAGAACAGAACAGGGCACATGGGCCACACCTATGGCTTTATTGACCTGGACTCCCACGCAGTGAGTTGCAGTTGTCCGTCACCCCCATCCCCCAGGCCCCTCACCCTCTCCTTTCACCCCAGGATGGCCTAGGAGCAACTGGCTATGGAAACTTCAAGAAGGTCTGNTGGTGGCTCAACCGGTAAAGAAATCACCTGCAAATGCAGGAGACCTGGGTTCAATCCCTGGGTCAGGAAGATCTGCCGGAGAAGGAAATGACAACCCACTCTAGTATTCCTGCCTGGAGAATCCCATGGACAGAGGAGTACAGTCTATGCGGTCCCAAAGAGTCCAACACGACTGAGTGACTAACACTTTCACTTTTCTTTTCTTTCACTTAGCAAGTGATTTTGAGGTGCATCCATGTTATAGTGCTGTCTCTTATACACATCTAGATGTGTATAAGAGACAGGTTGAAATTGATACCCGAGCGAGTGATGTTTCAAATGTATAAGGTAGAACAACTTCTGTTACTTTTCCTATTTTAAGGGGAAAAAAACCAAAACTGAGTTACCTTAATTTGGAGACAGATGATTAATTCATTTTTAGTGAAGTACAGTTGCTCCACAATGTTGTTAGTTTCTACTGTTCAGCAGAATGAATCGGTTATACATATATATATATATTTCCTTTCTAAGATTTCCTTCCTATTTAGGTCATCACAGAGCCTTGAGTAGAGGTCCTGTGCTACGCAGTAGGTTCTCATTAGCTATCTATTTTATATATTGTAGTGTATGTACATGTCAACCCTAAACCCCCAATTCATCTTCCCTCCCTCTTAGTATCCAGAGGTTTGTTCTCTATATCTATTTCTGTTTTGCAAATAAGGTTATCTGTATCATTTTCTAGATATAAATGATATCATATGATACTTGTTTTTCTCATTCTGACTTACTTCACTCTGTATGAATGTCTCTAGGTTTATCCATGTCTCTGAAAACGGCACTACTTCATTCCTTTTCGTGGCTGAGTCATATTTCATCGTATATATGTATCACATCTTCTTTATCCATTCATCTGTTAATAGACATTTAGGTTGCTTCCATGTCCTAGCTGATGTAAATAGGTGCTGCTGTGAACACTGGGGTGCATGCATCTTTTTAAATTATGCTTTTATCTGAGTATATCCCAAGAGTGGGATTGCTGGATCATATGGTAGTTGTATTTTTAGTTTTCTTAAGAATCTCAATACTGTTCTCCACAGTGCCTTCATCAACTTATATTCCTACCAACAGTGTAGGAGGGTTCTCTTCTCCTCCATATCCTTTCCAGCATCTGAATCAAGTGACCTTAACTCCTAAAAAGATCTGGATGAGTGGGTATATCTCGAGATCAATGACATGACCAACTGGTTAGAAGTCAGTGTCTAAGAAACATCAAGAGGGCAAGTTGCTGTGCCTTTGCTGGCGAAAAGGACAGCCCTGCTATCTTCAATGGTCACTGGCAAGCTTGTGGTGACCTGGTTTGCCCCATGATATTAAGCATTAAGATTGTAAAGTGGAGAGATTTTAGTGAATCATCCAATTCGAACACTCTTATTTTACAAATCAGACAACTGAAGAAAACAACTGGATATTCTCAGATATTCCAGCAACTTCTTTAGCAAGTAAAGTTCAGAGGAGTTCAAGATAATCAGAAATACTTTATATGTACGTTCTTGTCAGGCATACTTTCATGTTTTCCAGGCATACTTTCATGTTTTCCAGACTCAGTTAAATATCATAATGGATATGTGTGTGCTCCACATGCACAGAAAATGCCCTTCACTATAATTCACAGTGCTTTGACTTCTGTTGTTGTTGCTCAGACACCAAGTCATCTCTGACTCCTTGTGATTCCTTGGACTGCAGCACACAGGTTTCTTTGTCTTTCACTGTCTCCTGGAGTGTGCTCAAATTCATGTCCTTTGAGTCAGTGATGCCCTCGAACCATCTCATGCTCTGTCATCCCCTTCTCCTGCCTTCAATCTTTTCCAGCACCAGAGTCTTTTCCAGGGAGTTGGCTCTTCCCATCAGGTGGCCAAAGTATTGGATCTTCAGCATCAGTCCTTCCAATGAAAATTCAGGGCTGGTTTCCTTTAGGATCAACTGGGTTGATCTCCTTGCATTCCAAGGGACTCTCAAGAGTCTTCTCTAGCACCACAATTCAAAAGCATCAATTCTTTGGCACTCAGTCTTCTTTATGGTTCAACTCTCATGTTCAGATATAACTACTGGAAAAACCATAGCATTGACTATATGGACCTTTGCTGTCAAAGTGACGTCTCTGCTTTTCAATACGTTGTCTATATCTGCTATAGCTTTTCTTCCAAGGACTAAGTGTCTTTTAATTTTGTGGGTGCAGTCGCTGTCTGTAGTGATTTTGGAGCCCAAGAAAATAAAATCTGTCACTGTTTCCACTTTTTCTCCATCTGTTTGCCATAAAGTGATGAGACCAGATGCCATGATCTTAGTTTTTTGAAAGCTGAGTTTTAGGTCAGCTTTTTCACCCTCCTCTTTCACCTTCATCAAGAAGCTCTTTAGTTCCTCTTTTCTTTCTGCCATTAGAGTGGCATCATCTGCATATCTGAGGTTGTTGATATTTTTAGTAATGGAGTTAGAGGAAACAATACTACATTCCATAAGAGCAGAAATTTTCCCCTTATAGAAATCTGGGGAAAACCTATAGAGACCTGGACTCTGCAGGGGCTTGATGCCTTGGGAGAACAGGACAAGGTCTGGGTAAGGCAGGAGGCGCCTTGGCTGCTGGGGCTCTCCCAGTCAGATGTAGTCCATACTGTTATGATAACATGCTGCTTTTCTTAGGACGGCCTGGATAATTCTTCCTTATAATTACTTTTATCAAATTCAATACGCAAGACTTTAATCAAGGAAGAACATTATCTTAAGTCAGGTTAGTTGCTCCATAGTGTCTGACTCTTGGTGACCCCATGGATTGTAGCCCATCAGGCTTCTCTGTTCAAGAAACTCAAACGCTGGGAGATACTGCAGGACAGAGAAGCCTGGCGTGCTGCAGGCTATGGAGTCAGAAAGAGTTGGACACATCTAAGTGACTGAACAACAGCAGCAACAACATTATCCTTTGTTTAAAACAATGTTAGGTGCTGCAGTGGACACTTTAATAAGAAGCTATGCAACTGGCTGCACCTTCCCTAGTGGCTCAGATGGTAAAGAGTCTGCCTGAAATGTGGGAGACCGAGTTTGATCCCTGGGTTGGGAAGATCCCCTGGAGAAGGAAATGGCAACCCACTCCAGTATTCTTGTCTGGAAAATCCCATGGATGGAGGAGCCTGGTGAGCTACAATCCATGGGGTCATCAAGAGTCAGACATGACTGAGCAACTTCACTTTCACTTTATGCAACTGGCCTGTTTACTGAGAAGTTATATGGAAACGACCATCTCCCCTATGATACTGTGCAGAGAGGCACTGCTCAAAGGGATGGGCTGACTATCCACTTGGTTTAACAACCAAAGTTTAGGATTTCTGAGATGGCATAGAGATGGTTAGAATCCCTTGGTTTGGGTAAAAGCACGTTTAGCATCGTGGAGAAGTCAACGGCGCCCACTCCAGTGTTCTTGCCTGGAGAATCCCATGGACAGAGGAGCCTGGTGAGCTACCGTCCATGGGATCACAAAGACTCGGACACAATGTCGGCCACAATGTTTTGAGTGACTAAGCACAATGTTTAGCATCCACTCTCCTAGAAATGCTTTCTGCTCTGATTCTGGAAAACATGCCTGCAGAGACCCACAGTCCTACAGTTTAACCTGTGAGTTATTTGACAAATATCCAGTAAAGAGAACAGAACAGATACATCTACTTTCTCCAACTAAGAAGATCCTGTGAATGTGTATCACATATAAATATATATCCATGATGCCTAGCTTTTCTTTTAGACCTTTGGTGTGTTCTCCTCACCTCCCCAGTGACCCCACCCCTGCTGTGGGTGTGTGTGTATGTGAGAGAGAGTGGGTGAGGGATATTAAAGAATGTAACTTCTGACCTTCATGTTCCCATAGGTATTACTTTTAGGGAACATCCAACGTAATCACATGGATGAGGCAGTTCTTCTGTATTATTTGTTTTCCAGAATGCCTCTCCAACTGACATGCCATCCAATCACCTATATCTATTATATCTAGATGATCATCTAATGAATGAAATGTTCATCTAATGAATGAAAACTTACTTTGTGTACTAGTTTCCTCTTCTGGGGACTTTCTGCTCTTTTGATACCTGTTTTAATGTTTTATTGTGCATTCTTAAAGGCAATATTATTTCTTTATACAGGCAATTAATACATGTAATTTATGAACTTTGCTGGAAAGTCTAGTTAAAAATGTAATTGAAAAGTATGCCACAGGTGCATTACTGCTATCAATAAAATTTCTATAGTTTTGTTACAACTGTAAGTTCTAAAGGAGGCAATTTTGTCTGTGATTATAAGTCATCAAATCTAACAAGCCATCAATTCTAAGATTCATTCCCGTTTTTGAGATGGTAAAATGTGAAAAAAAAAAAGGCCAGCAATAGTTTCATATTGTCACTTATTGTAAAATAAATGTAGAATCTAGAGACAGTAAAACCTGAAAAAATAATACATCTAAGAATTGACTGAACAGGTTTAGGACTTCCCTGGTGGCTCAGATGGTAAAGAATCTGCCTGCCAATGAAGGAGACCCGGGTTCTATCCCTGGGTTGGGAAGACACTCTGGAGAAGGGAATGGCAACCCACTCCAGTATTCTTGCCTAAGAATTCCATGGACAGAGGAGCCTGGTGGGCTACAGTCCATGGGATCACCTAGAGTCAGACGCAACTGAGTGATTAACACACACACAAAGAGGTTTAAGCTAAAAATTTTTTGCCAAACTTATCTTATACTTTACTTATAGGTAAATAAATAATATTTGGAGCAATAAAAATCATAAAATGGAAGGTATCCAATAATCATTATACCAACATTTACCTAGTGTCTGCTCCAGGCTTCCTGTGACTTTTCTCATTTGGATCTCAGAGCAACCCTGTTAAGAAAGTTTTATTATCTCCATTCTAAAGATGAGGAAACTGAGGTCCAGGAAGACATTTTTTTTTTCTTTTAAAATAAAGAAATATATACAAGGCTCCTGGGCTAGTACGGGTAGGGCTAGGATTTAAACTCAGACTGAGGAGCTAATGTTCTGTGCCTTCTGTGTATGAATATCCACCACGGCTCATGACCCGTGACCCTTGACTCCATAAAGGACATGCTCCTTTGGCACCCCTTGGGTCACAGAAATCACGTTAACTGCCGGTCAGTCTGTGGGTTGTGGAGCTCTGTGCTGGTTATGCTTTTTCAAAGGTCCCTGGAGAGCAGATTCTTGCTTGTGCCAATCAAAGACTTTTCTGTGCACTTTCATCTGCAATCGTAGCACTTTTAGTGTTGTTTACTTATTTCTGCCCCATGACAACAAAATAATAAAATCAACAGAATATTTCTCCTTTTAAAAGTAAACAGTGGAAAAACTATGACACAGCCTGTGGAAGCAACCCCTTCCTCCAGCAGGCCCGTCACCATTCATGACCATTCGGAGGAATTCTGAGCCTCTTGTGAAAAAGTGACTTTTATTTTTTAAAATCTGATCAGGTCAAACATTTAAAATGGAGAATGAACATCACATAGGCAAGTGTGCTCTTTCTCAGTAAATGCTTAATGCTATGATGCCTGTTGTTTCCGAGGCAGAACTTCTTGACCAAAAGGCACATTAAAGGTTTAGAAACAAAATGAGAAGTCTGTTGTTGAAACAGTGACCAACACGCCAGACAGGCCGGAGCCCCCAGGCGTGTGAGGGCGAGAGCTTCGCTGGGACCCTGAAGGAGACCATCTGAGCTTTCATNGCACATTAAAGGTTTAGAAACAAAATGAGAAGTCTGTTGTTGAAACAGTGACCAACACGCCAGACAGGCCGGAGCCCCCAGGCGTGTGAGGGCGAGAGCTTCGCTGGGACCCTGAAGGAGACCATCTGAGCTTTCACATTTGAATAAAACAGTCCAAGTTACACAGGCGGTAGCTTTGACTTGAGATCATTCTGTCTCGATTGTTTCACCAGCAGCATCTCTCCCACGGGACGGCAAAGCAGGCCCGTCTGCACACACGCCTCTCTCTTTCCCTGAGTGGCCCTCACACGTTCACATTCATGCTCCCTGTGGCCAGTTCTGCTAGGTACTATCAGACAATGAAGTAACTGCCTGCTCTGAGACTCTGTGTGTCAAGAGGAGGAAAATCAATTCCTGCTACCCAAAGATCTATCACTCCAGGAGACCACTAAAAACTGCTGGCTACCCCGTGGTTCTGGAGTCCTTACAGGTAATTTTTTTTTTTACCAGAAAAAGGATGCCAATTGTGAGTCAAATGGAGCCCATTCTTTTAAGAATCTATAGGAGGGGCAGAGGGTAACTAAAATAAACCAGGAGAGAAATTTTCCTCTGTACTATCCTTTCCAAAAGGTATTTACTGAAGAAACAAAAGCAGAACCCACTCAAGTGCCTGCTCGATGAAAAACCTGCATGTGCTGAATCCATTAGAAAACTGTTCAGTAACAGTCTTCCTTGTGAAAATATTAGGCTTGCAGTGGTTCCAAGTTCAGCATCCCCACAGGTTATCTGTTACCTAAGTGGCTGCAGCAGATGTAGGGTGGCTTGGCTGAGCTTGCAGTCCTAATGGGTGTCTACGTTTTCCACTTGGGTAGGAATGCTCTCCTGAAGGCACTGCTGGGGTACTCTGCTCAGAGCTGTACTTGAGGTCATTAAAAATGCTTATCAACTTGAAATAACAATCTGAAGACTGACACTAACATGAAGCAAATGTTTGACATGGCTCTTCACAAAGGTCACTGATTTCTGTATTTTCCTCTACTCCAGCCAAATAAACCACACTATCACCTGATCAAATCCCAGAAATGGCACTTTCTTTTGTTTTGTCCCAAAGGCTTCAAAGTTATGGGATGCCCGCTGTGAGAGTTGAAGAGAGAAACTGGCACCTATAAGCAACATTTCCGGGGACAAAGGACGCCAGGTGCCCTATTATTGACTTAAAGTCTCAGAACAGCAATGCAATCCTTCCCTCCTTTTCTTTGGCAAGCTCTTCCAAAACTGCAGTCAGTTTTTCCACTGATATCTGAAACTCCTCTTTACATAAGCAAATGAAATCAGGGGTGTGAAACAATTATTCAGACAATTTGAGAATAAATAAAATTTCATCTTATACTGAGAACGATTTATGAGGACTATTTGTCTTCATAATTCTTGTGGTCATTTGAAAATACTATTCTCCCCTCTGCTGGCCTAAGCCAAAAAAGAGCATCTTTAGCAAATACTTATTAATTCTTATGGTAGTTCATAGAACACCATGGCTGGGGCTCATAAGCACAATACACAAAGAAAATGAAGCAATTGCTTCAAAGACAGTGGCTTTTACAAATTTTAAATGTTCTTGCTTCTTTCTTCATTCCATAAATTTAGTACCATGAGCTGTGTTTAAGATACTCCAAATATCACAACATATTGTTAAATAGAATTATTAAAAAAAAAAAAGGACTTCTGCAGCTATATTGGTTCCACTGCAAACAAGCTACGCAAATTTACACGGATGGAGAAAAAGACAGAATCTGGCCTCAAAGTCAAAGGACCTGAGTTGAGACCCAACTTTTGCTCTTACTGGCCACTNGCTGTGTTTAAGATACTCCAAATATCACAACATATTGTTAAATA
The DNA here is from genome assembly GCA_006410875.1 of Neotragus pygmaeus. Classification (NCBI taxonomy): domain Eukaryota; kingdom Metazoa; phylum Chordata; class Mammalia; order Artiodactyla; family Bovidae; genus Neotragus; species Neotragus pygmaeus. The sequence continues at coordinate 115,129 of SJYV01020764.1, read as the reverse complement.
GAATTATTAAAAAAAAAAAAAAAGCACTTCTGCAGCTATATTGGTTCCACTGCAAACAAGCTACGCAAATTTACACGGATGGAGAAAAAGACAGTATCTGGCCTCAAAGTCAAAGGACCTGAGTTGAGACCCAGCTTTTGCTCTTACTGGCCACTAAATCATATGCCAGCCACTTAAATGACTTCCTGTCTTCAGTCTCCTCGTCTATAGACTACGGATAAAAACAACAGAACCCAATAACATTGTCTTAAAGACTAAGTCAAATTAATGTACACAAAGTCCAATGGCATGGTGCTTGGTACGTATAGGAAACATTACATATATATATATTAATTGAAGTTACCATGTCATATTNAACAGAACCCAATAACATTGTCTTAAAGACTAAGTCAGATTAATGTACACAAAGTCCAATGGCATGGTGCTTGGTACGTATAGGAAACATTACATATATATATTAATTGAAGTTACCATATTATAAAGTATATTATAAAGTATATTATAAAGTATCACCTAACATGAACCCCACTAAAGAAAGGTTGTGGCAATATTCTGAGTCTATTTATAAATTTGAGATTGTCATGCTCGAAAAAGTATAATCTCTTGTTAACAACACCACAATTTACTGCCACTGGGAAAGTTTACGAAGCCAAAGGGATACGGTTATAAGAATGAGAAGCAATTTTCTTTGCCACAAACAAATGTGATTAAATCTATTTTAATGCACTGCTGACTTTATTTATATTTTCTTAAGGCTGAGACTGGCATTTTGTGGTTCCAGTTTTTTTAAAGATTATTTATACTCATCCTTCCCAAAGGGAGTTAGTGATGATTTTTTACTGCATACACTGGATTGTAATGTGTACATCAATTACTCACACTGGGATTTCCTAATGTAGAAACTGACTGTAACTGAGACTTACTTCGTTTGCATGATTGCTCATCTTTTTTTCTTTTTTTTTAAATTCTCTGCTTTGAATACATAAACAAACATGAATAGAAAAAATCAATGTTGTAATTATTACCAAATTAATCTGAAAGTAAAATTTAGCAATGACAATTAAAATTCCAATAAAGATGGTTTAACCAAACATAGACAGCCTGTTTTGGAAAAGAAAATATGTACGAATATTTAAGAAAATTTTAGGTAAGTGATTGTTTTGCTTATCTTTAACGGAGCAAGGAGATCCAACCAATCCATTCTGAAGGAGATCAGCCCTGGGATTTCTTTGAAAGGAATGATGCTGNGCTGAGTGGCGAAGAATTGATGCTTTTGAACTGTGGTGTTGGAGAAGACTCTTGAGAGTCCCTTGGACTGCAAGGAGATCCAACCAGTCCATTCTGAAGGAGATCAGCCCTGGGATTTCTTTGGAAGGAATGATGCTGAAGCTGAAACTCCAGTACTTTGGCCACCTCATGTGAAGAGTTGACTCATTGGAAAAGACTCTGATGCTGGGAGGGATTGGGGGCAGGAGGAGAAGGGGACGACAGAGGATGAGATGGCTGGATGGCATCACTGACTCGATGGACGTGAGTCTGGGTGAACTCCAGAAGTTGGTGATGGACAGGGAGGCCTAGTGTGCTGCGATTCATGGGGTTGCAAAGAGTTGGACACGACTAAGTGACTGAACAGCAAGGAGATACTCTGCTCAAAACTCAGACTCATTTATTGATGTAGATTTTGAAACATACTAAGTACCCAAAAATGGATGTTTTCTGGGAATGCTTCTAAATTTTATCAAAGTCACAGAAACATAATAAAATAAATGTTAATTAAATGAAATAAATAAAATCAAACTTCAGGGTAATTCCCTAAGCATATTCTAACTCCCAACTAAATGTGTGAATTAGATTTAAGTGATGATCATGTACCATCACTTAATGGAGTTTGGATACATGGAAGATAGAAGAAGTGATAAAAATTCCTACCTAAATCATACCTAAATTGGCAGGGACCAAGCTCATTTAAATATTCATAAATATGCAGATAAAGAGTAGCTGAATGGTTCCACTGTGTGATGGTTTTCCAAAATAAATCAACCCAAACAAACCAAAAATTGAGAAAATGGAAGCTGTGTAAATTGTCTTACACATGATGCATAAAGAACAATGTCTATGGAAAAGTGTGGTTTTATTTGACCTTGTGAGAATTAAAAATCTTAGCTATCAAGTAAGAAAGCAAACTGTTGAATGGAAATATGTGCCAAGGCATATGGTACGGCACAATAGTGTCTTTTTCTCGTCCCAGCTCTGCCACTAAGCTGCTGAGTGACCTTGTCTGAAGATCTGCCCATTTTTATATTTAAAAAACTGAGCATTGGCCAATGAGTGCAGACAGAAACATTTTGGATGGCTAATTAGTCTTACTAAACAATCACCAAGGAGGAAACGATGGGCTACCCAGATGGCGAAAGTGCTAGAGAATCCTCCTACCAATGCAGGAGACACAAGAGCCAAGGGTTGGATCCCTGGGTTGGGAAGATCCCATGAAGGAGGACATGGTAACCCACTCCAGCATTCTTGCCAGGAAAATTCCAAAGACAGAGGAACCTGGTGGGCTGCAGTCCATGGAGCTGCAAAGAATTGAACACAACTGAGCACAGTCACACAGGAGGAAAGAAAGGGGTGGGAGTGGGAGGAACTGGGAGACTGGAACTGGTACATATACACTATCAAAATACATATACTTTGTACAAAATACACTGCTGTTGGGAACATAGTGTGTAGCACAGAGAACTCTACTTAAGGCACCGTGGCATCCCCAATGAGTTGTCGTTAGTGGCTAAATCATATCTGACTCTATTGAGACCTCTGTCCATGGGATTTCCCAGCAAAAATACTAAACTGGGTTGCCATTTCCTTCTCCAGGGGATCTTCCTGATTCAGGGATCAAACCTGCATTGGCAGGTGGATTCTTTACTGCTGAGCCACCTGGGAAGCCCATCCTAGGTAGAAGGGCAATCCCAAAGGGAGGGGATATATGGACATGTATGGCTGACTCATTTTGCTGTGCAGCAGGTGCTAATACAGCATTGTAAAGCTATTATACTACAATAAAGCTTAATTATTTTTTAAAAAAAGTCAGCCACTTTTCTGATGCTAAAGTTGAGAGGATTCATCTACCAGCTCTCTCACCCAACCTCCCCTTCTTCCTGAACACCTACTGTAAGCAATGCATGCCAGGCACTTAAGTACTGGGCAGCCAGAGTGTTCCCATGGAAACCAGTTCTGCTCCGAGAGAGTTTTCCAATCAGGCTATAAACTGGGGTTACTGAGGGCACCCTTCATCCTGCCAAGAAACAGAACCAGCCTTTCATAGGAGCAAGAAGCTCGTGGTTTACCGGGTGTTTATTCAACATCCTGAATAAAAGCTCTTTGTGGTGTTTCCCGGATGACCTCTTGCTGACCTTTCTCTTATATTCTAAACACCATTCTCATGCCAAGCTTATTGAGAGTTTTCATTCTTAATGCAAGAGAACGGTTGTCAGATTTAACAGATGAAAATAAAGGATATCTGGTTACATTTTAATTTTGGATAAACAACAAAAAATTTTTAAATATACAATATTTGGGATATACTTACACACAAAAAAACTATTCCTTATTTTTCTGAAGGTGAATATAATGAGGTATCTTGTTGGCACCCCTTTATGGGGATTCAACCGTCCACATTTTCATAAGCACTGGAATGTTTTTTTCTTCTGTTTCTCTCTCATAGCAGGAAACAAGGCTACATAACCGGACTACTTTACTTATCTAAAAAGAACATGCCCTCTCCCTCCAACAGAAGTTATCAAAAACACATGATAGACATACTTTTCATTAGTGACAATCCTGAAGTGTGTGAATTCTCTTCTCTCATAATTCCTCTAGTGATTGCCTTTCTCTGTTTACCCCACTTCCATCTCTGTCACCAATGTCTCACTTTCTTAAGTAAAAAAATTAAAAATCCTTTATTTCAGCCATGGGACGTGAAGGACACTGGTTCTCAAACACTTTATCTATGTGAGCTGTGGCATCCCATGAGGTTTGAATCCAATAACAGAACAGCCACTTGGTACTGACTCTGTAGCTAAGTAGTGCTTGTATGAAGTAAAGGCGGCCCTCACATTTATTTTTTATGTTTTTTAATATGACACAATAACGCGATCAATTTGCTTTGTTTTAATATGAACTGTTCATATAATTTTTTTTTCTTCCAAACATTCTGCAATTACTTATTTGATTTATCATTGATCTAAGATTTAGGAGAGAGAGTTTCAGTTTCCAAGCAGCTGCATTTTTGTATTGTTTTGTGTTTTTGTAGCTTATACTCTGGCTGTTTATTGTTGGCGTTATGTAATATCTGCTCTGGGGTCAGTTGGCATGCAGCATCTGAGGTCCCTGACCAGGGACTGAACCCATACTCCCTGCAGTAGAAACTCAAAGTCTTAACCACTGAACAGCCAGGGAAGTTCTAGCCCTCACCTTTTAAGCATTTGGTAAAGGCAATTTATTTTCCTTTTCTTTACTTAACATAATTATCTGGGGGTATGCTTTTGGAATCAGAGATAACCGTCTTCATGGCTGGCTTCTGCCCTAACTGTTGTCAAGCATTCCTGCCCACAGGAAGGCCGCGTGCAGTCCCTCCTCAAGAGTTCGGCCAGTGTCCAGCCTCTGTCTGCAGCAGAGTCCGTGCTGGAACCTGCTGACAGACTCTGGGTTAGCTGGCCTAACATGAGCTGAGGTCACACTCTACGAGGCAACAGGGAGCTAATCACAAGGAAACAGAACCAGCAGAATGGGCCACTGTCAAAGGCCAACGATTAGCTGCATGGGGAGACACAACAGGAAGGTATAATCACAGGGGAGTGTTTGTACCATCAGAGACAAGCGTGTATCAGTGAGGTTGGATAAGCGTACTTAGACTTCTTAAGTGAAATACGTTATTTATAACTTGGCCACGCACAATGTTCAAAAACAACCACGAGTGAACAACAATTGGAGAAGGAAATGGCACCCCGCTCCAGTACTCTTGCCTGGAAAATCCCATGGACGGAGGAGCCTGGTGGGCTGCAGTCCATGGGTTCTCTGAGTTGGACATGACTGAGTGTCTTCACTTTCACTTTTCACTTTCCTGCATTGGAGAAGGAAATGGCAATCCACTCCAGTGTTCTTGCCTGGAGAATCCCAGGGATGGGGGAGCCTGATGGGCTGCATCTGTGGAGTCGCACAGAGTCGGACACGACTGAAGCGACTTAGCAGCAACAGCAGCAAACAACAGTTGGGAAGTGATCTGGGTTACGTACTGGGGCAGAAGACGTGAAGGATGAAGGATGAAGGAGGCAGAATTCCCCGCCTGCCCACACCCTCAGGGGAGTACTAGAAGCAAGCTAGGTAGAAAGAACAATTTAGAAGCACTTAGGAACAGGATATCAGTCACACAGATCTCCCCGGATTGATTCATGATTCTGACACAGGGAGAGGGGACGCCCTCACAGGATCAAGTCTCAGTGACCTACTCCAACATTCAAGGTCCACACAGCCCAGCACCAACCTCATGTCCCATTCTGTCCCCCACATTTCTCTTACTTGCCGAGGAGCAGGGTCAGCCAGGAGGTCACAGGGCATTGAGTCTGTCTTTACTGGGGCTTCTGTTAACCCAGATCACTTATTGTATCCTCCACCCAGCCAGACAGTGTGGTCTTCTTGCATTATCAGACCACTCATGGTGCTTTTTCCTCCCATGCCTCTAGTAGGAAAGCCCTCTCCTTTCCAGCTCTTTCTACATAGCTCCTCCCTCATCCCCCCTCATCTTGTCTGCCTCACCCAAGCCTCTATTCTTATTAGCTTGAATCTAAGTGTGGCAGGTGGGAGAGTGTGTGTGGGCCTCCCCACTGAGCCTCAGACCCCTAAAGGAAGAAGATGCCTCTTAACCTATTTTTCTACCTCCAGCTGCTGGAGAATGCAGACTCTGGGACAGAGTAGGTCCTTAGTAAATGTTTGTTGAACTAGATAAGTGGATGGATGGGTAGATGACCAGGTAGATGAATGGGTAGGTGGATGGATGGATGGATGGATGGGTGGGTGGATGGATGGATAAGCTGATGGATGGATCGGAGGGTAGGTGGCTGGGATGAACTTGTGGATAGTGGCTGAGTGGCAGCAATCCACACTGACCAGGCAATCATTCCCAAGTTTGCCCTAGGCTAGGGAAGCCACAGAGAAGGGGGAAGGGCACGCACAGAAGGCAGAGATGCGAGTCTTCACCTTAGCTTCTCCATCTCTGGCCGTGTAACCTTGGGTGAATCACTGCACCTCTCCCGCCCCAGGTACCATTCACTTACAATCGGCGACAAGAACACATGTCTGTCTGATGTTAGGGAGTTGTCCCAGATGGTGTCTCCTGAAGTCTTTTTCAGCTGTTTCTCAGCCATTATTCTTTCCACAGCAGCTCCCGAGACGAGCCACAATGAGGAGGATTTCTATCACAGGGCTTCTGGTGTGGTACGTGGACCTGAGGAAGCAGCCTCAGGATGTTTTACTGAGTGATGATCCACAGAGCCTGACATTTCCCGGCATCCTTGATGCTAGAATACTAATAATACTTGTTAGAACTTTTTAACCTCTATGCCAGCAATACCTCAAAACACAACCTATGATTTTTTGCCCAGCTTTTACTATTTCTCCTGGACTGCACATGTTGAGCACAGTCTGGCTTGTTCCTGTCCATCTTGGAAGGCAGAGCCTTCATTTATGAGAAGTTTCCCCTTTACAGATGAAAAGAATGTGTCCTGACAGCGTGAATGTGCTGCTCAGTCTGTTCTCCTTACACAAGGGGGAGGATTAAACAATCAACTTGGTTTAACACCGAGAACCAACATATCAAGGCCTGGTAAACAGTTTTCCAGAGCAGCAAAGAGCATAATAAAAGTGCCAGTGATGCCTGCCATGCTGGTCGTTGGCGTGATGAGGAATGGTGCAAATCATTTCCCCACGGAGCTCTAGGGTCTAAGCCTGAAGGGTCCCCCAACCCCCACCCCACTGTAGACTTTCTCCCCACCCCCATCTCTCTTCCTACAANTTTGATATATTAAAAATTTAAAAAGCAGTAAATTACACAGTATGCAAAGAGAAAATAATTAAAAATTTCTTCATACCTGACCAAAGCAACCTGCGTAATGAATAAGGCTTGGAAAATCCTTAGAACAACTCAATTCAGCAATGGCTTCTGTTTCACTCACCATCCAGCGTACACACTCCAACTGACCATTCTAGATTAAAAAGAAAAAAAAAAAAGTTGAAGGTAATTCAAATTTAAAAGTTACCTCACAGGTGGCATTTTTACCAAGAAAAAAAAATCACATGAATTTTAGCTTTTATTTCTGGCTTAACTCATTTACAATAAATGTATATCATACCTGTGATCAGTAATTTTTACTCTAAATCAACTGTATAGTTTTTACTTAAATATGTTCTCATAGTTTCATCATTTATTTTAAAATCAATTTATTAAAGTATAATTTTCTAACTATAAAATGTACTCTTTTAAAAGTACAGTTTGAATTTTTGACAAGTATATTCTCTGGTAACTACAACTCCAATCAAAACATAGAACATCTCCATTCCTGCCCCCTCCTTTCTAGTTCTCCTTTGTTCTCATACCGCTCACCTTTGCCCACGTGACCACTCTGATTTCTATCACAGCAGAAGAGAATATGCACTCTTTAACATCTGGTTTCTTTCTACCTGGGCTTCCCTTGTAGCTCAGTCAGTAAAGAATCTACCTGCAGTGCAGGAGACCTGGGTTCGATCCCTGTGTTGGGAAGATCCCCTGGAGAAGGAAATGGAAACCCCCTCCAGTATCCTTGCCTGGAAAATCTCATGGACGGGGGAGCCTTGTGGGCTGCATAATGCTTCTACCTACATAAGCTACTGCTTGGAGATAGCTTTTTTCTTTTTATTGCTGAGAAGTATTCCGCTGTATGAATATCCATTAACTCTTAGAACTGTCTTTTTCTCTTGATAAGTTGGAATGTGAGGAGTCCAAAATAAAGAAAAGGGAAATAATCCCAATGCTACTTTCACTGAAGGAGCCTTCTCTTCCTTGATGCTCATAGTCCTTTTCTCCTGTGCTCAAACCCTCACTGAGCAAACCAGGAAGACAGCTGTGACATACACAACCTGGTGATTAAGACCCAGACTTTGGCCTGGATTTAAATCCTTAACCCACCACTTAGTTACAAGACCTTGAATAAGCTTCTTCCTCTCTCTGATACTGAATTTTCTCATCTATGAAATAGCAGGGGTTAGTAGCAGCTACCTTATGGAGTTACCATAAAGATTAAATGAGGCAAAGCATGTCAGCTTCCTAAGCACACAATACCTGTTATCTTATATTATATTAAAATGCTATCTTAGATCCTCATAATAACTCCAGAAGACAAATGAGACATTCAGCTGCTTTCCTGGTTTACACAGTGTGGGATCTTAGCCCAGGAGAAAAGAACTACATACAGTGAGTGTGAAGACAGGGAAGCCTATACTGAAAATAAGACAGGGGAAGTAATCTGCTCTTTCTTCACTTACTCTGGAATTTCAAGTAGTCAGCTTGTAGCTAATCTCATGTAGAACAGTCATCCAGCATGATTAGTACCTGCTGAATAGCCCCACTCAGCTCTATCTCCTCCCGTTTCTTCCCTCCTTGCTGCCCAGGGAGGCTGATCGCTATAGGCTGATTCCCTCGGCCCCTGGCTTTTGACTGGGTTTGGCTGATGGAAAGCAGTGGCAGGAAACCAGGAAAAGAGAGTGCGTTTAAGGCTCCCTTTGTTCCCAACTCCCCCTTAGTGGAGATGCCACTGTTCTGCTGAGTCTTATCAACCAGTCAAAGGTCAAAAGTCAGCAGTCCTACTCAATCCTCTCCATCTCAAGTCCTTCCCCTGCCCTTTTAGGCTCTGGGGTGGTAAATGTGCTCTGGTTGTTACTGACCCCAATATATTGTACTTCCCTTCACACGCTCCCTACACCTACACCCCATCCATTCACCCTCCTTTTGCTTATAAATCATTCATTATGGCTTCTCCTTAAATTACACAATTTAAGCATGCAGTGTTTCTTAGGAGAACTTAACAAACAAAACAACCCACGGATACAATGTGCTTCATTCCCTCTGAATGAAGAAAGGAAAAGGAACCATGCTGAGCATCTATGAGCAAGACAATCTACATCAATGTATATTAACACAGAATGCAGAAATATGAGACCATAGTCCTGATTTTAGTCATAGCAGTTAAGAATCTTTTCTCTCTCGGTTAGTCTAACTAAAGGTTTACTAGTTTTTAAGCAGCTTTTTATGAGACCAAATTTGGTTTTGCTGATTTTCTCTATTGCTTTTCTATTGTCCATTTCATTTATTTTTGCTTGAAAAGTTTTAGATTTCCTTCTTCCTGCTTGCTTTGAATTTAGTATTTTTCTAGTTTTGTGAGGTAGATTAAGCTATTAATTTGAGATCGTCCTCCTTCTTCTTTTTTAAACACAGGCATTTACCAAAACATATATTTCCCTTTAAGTAAGCTTTAGGTGCATATTTAAATGTAGGTATGTTGCATTTTCATTGCTCTCCAAATAGCTTACAATTTCCCTTGTAATTTCTCTTTTGATATAATGATTATTTTGGACTGTGTTAATTCTATATACTTGTGAATATCTTAAATGTCCTTCTGTTATTCATACCTAATTGCATTTCATTATAGTTAAAGACAAACACTTTGCATGATTTTAATTACTTTAAATTTATTGAGATCTGTTTTATGGCCCAACATATGGTCTTATAAGAGAGAGGATTTCATGTGCACTTGAAAAAAATGCATGTTTCTGCTGCTATTGGGTAGAATGTTCTGTTTGATGTGTTAGGCTTAGTTCATTGAAGAAGAAACATTTAAACAAACAAAAAGTTGCCAGAGAGGCAAAAGGAAATACTATATCATTACCATGAGTTTGAAAGCCATATCACTTGTCATTAATAGAACTACCAACAAAACAAAAATCTTATTAAGTTCTAGTTGGAAAGTTTTACTTGCTAACATCTCTGAGCTTTGGATCACTCATTGTATGTTAAAAAGGAGAATCAGTAGGTTATGTATTTTCTCACCAGACCAGCATTTTGTCTTTGGGCTTATTCAGAAATTAAAAGAGAACTAAGGTTATTTCATTATAAATCTGTTTAGAGTCTAAATTTTTGTGCTGGCTTCAGGTTAGAAAACAGATTGTTTTCACCTTTTTGAAACTTTCTTTACAATCATTTTGTTTAACTGTTCCCAAAGGGCAGTTAATAATACCTTGAACTCCCACGGTATCTAGTGTTGGGTTCCCCCAGAAAGCACTCAATAAATTTTGCATGGAGGTGGCAAGAATTTATGATGTTCCATTTAAGGAGTTTAAGTGTGGGGGGAGATGTTCTTAAGCTTTGGTATGACTTCAGAGCCCCTTTACTAATGTAATCTTCCTATTTGATATCCTGTCTCTGACTCTGCTTCCTGTCAGCCAAGTCATATCATCTGAGCAACCTCTGCTCATTTGTACCAAGTCTGTTTGTCTTTAATGACAGCAGGGCTCTCCAAAATGTGCTTAACGAGGTGAAACACCACCAGTTAGTTACCAGTGTTCAAAACAAGGTCTTAAAATGGAAGAATGATGATTTCTTGGGACTCCCTCAATTTCATCAATGTCCATCCCAACACACTAATGGACTGAGGCAGGACATGTGTCAGGACTGGAATGCCAAAAGTCAAGGCACGTGTTATAAAATATTTGTATTTACCACTTTTGTAAATTCTAGATTAAATGAAGGAATAAAAGGACACTTCCATTTCTCAAATCATTGTCCAGAAGTAAAGTATGAAAAGCCGGATACTGCAAAACTATAAGAGCTTTTGAGTCCTATGGGTTTGATGCATGTTCTTCATTAAAGCACAAAAAAAAATTACTAAGTTTGCATGCTGATTGTATTAAAGAGAACCTATATTGACTGGAGGAGTTTAAGAATAAACTAACACTTAATATGAATAACATAAAGGAGTTTGCCCATGGTTGGCTTAATGACCATTAAATTTCTTAGGTACCTTTCTCCTTTGAAGATTCTTACTCTATCAAAACAAGCATTTGGGCACACAAATTAACAAATTTTATATAATTGTGTGTGTGTGTTAGTCTCTCAGTCATGTCTGACTCTTTGCAACTCTATGGACTGTAGCCCACCAGGCTCCTCTGTCCATGGGATTTTTCCAGGCAAGAATACTGGAGTGGGGTGCCATTCCTTTCTCCAGGGGATCTTCCTGATTCAGGGATTGAATCCAGGTCTACCACACTGCAGGCAGACTCTTCACCATCTGAGCCACTAGGGAAGACTTAACTACAATTATGTAGTTAAGATATATTCAAAACCCACCACTAGTGAGGAAAACTAATGAGCACTGTATTTTATAAATACTAAAATGACAAGGTAGATGTCAGCAATCACTGGCACTGAAGGAATATTTTAGTCATGACTGACATTCCTACTGATTACCAAACCCAATTCTTGCCTTCCCACAGGATTCTGACATGGGGCTAGATCCTGAATTCACCGTCCTGCACTGGTAACTTAACCTGCCTTATCCACCAGGCTATCAGTTCCTTAAGAAAAGAGACGATGTCTCATTCACATTTGTTTTGCCAGCACCTTAAAACAATGTCTGGTGGACTCAAAAACACTGTTTAACTTCACTATACTGAATTTTCACTCACATTTGTTTTTTCTTTTTTCTTGATGGCAGTTCAGCTCTTATTTGACATAGCATCATTGACAACTAAGGAAAAATCATATCTATCCACTGGGGTCATGGATTTCTTATATGATCAAAAAACCTAATCACTGAGTAACATTAAACACAATAGAAAGCAACTTTTTAACAATGTAAAACTTTGCTGAATGATAAATAAATTGAAGATACAAAAATTTAGATTTGCATAAGAGGTATACAGGGGAAGGAAATTGCTTTTCAAATATAACACGTTCCTTAGTGAATTCACAAAGAGACTTTAACTAGCAAGTTCCCCTAGTATATTTCAACATAATTCTATTTGTAAAAATTATGATTATTCAGCTTTTAGAAGCCATAACTATTAAGCAAAGCAAAATACAAATGCGGAAGCACAAGATGTATTATATTTCTCTAAACTTCACTTCTGGCTTCTTAATAATAGTGACTGAATTCCACATTTATTTGCCAAAGATCTTAAAGTAATTTTAGTTTAATAGCTAACCTTCTACTGATGTGTTACATTTTACAGAGGCGCTCACTACAGTGCTATAAAAGACAACATTTTCCTGTATCACTGTTTCTAGGTTTTAACTCTATCCCAGTTGGCATTAATTTGCCTAGTTTTTGACAGATAACATACTGTGCTCTGTGAGAGCCAAACTCAAACTCGGCACCGATATTCTAAAGAACTCCTGATATTGCAGACACTTCAACTTCAGATGTAATCCATTAGAGGTCCACTTTATTCTCTGAAATCCTCCTGAGTGCTAGGCTAGCATGCCTTACCATATACTTATTCCCCATTCATCTTGCTCATTTATACTCACATTAGGAAAAAAAATGAAACAGCCTCACATATATCCAGGGGTGGTTAAGAATCCAAACTGCAGTCACCATGAATAACAAAAGTTATTAAAATGGCAACAGATCATTTTCTTTTCTCTTTATTACCTGTTTTGATGCTTACCCTAAATTGGAATCTAGTCTCAAAATCTCAAAGCAGTTAGTGACTGAGGTAGTTAACCTTTTAAAAACAATAGATTCACTTGCTGTTTGCTTGGAACATCACTCTTCTCTCTTTCCACTCTAACATTTAAGTTTACTAGAAATCTTACAAGACAGGAACAAGTGGAGGGCCCAGCCCCCAACCACCAGTCACCTTTATGGCCAGGCCTGCTGGAGTCAACTTCTCCACATTTCGCTCGTTGAGGCAGTCCTCTCCCATCAAAGAAGTGAGGTGCTGCAGGCACTCTGCGTGTCCCTGCGATGCGGCAACGTGTAGGAGATTGTTTCCACTTTCATCGTGAATTTTGTCTAGATTGTCGGCAGCTAGGTGTGGCTGTACACATAGTCAGATGAGGAAAACTTGTCAGTAAAACAGAATGAGAAGCTGTGGGGGGTTTGCTCCGGGCCTTGGGAAGAAGAGATGAACTTCCAGAAGCCCTGGTGACAGTCATGGGGTTGTAATAAGTCAGAATTCCTTGCTATGAAAGCACAGGAATGCTCAAGTGACTTACTGTCATGGGACACAGGCAACAGAGATGAGTCAACGAGTCTGCAGAGGCTCCAAGCCAGCTTTCTAACAGCCCACGGCAGCCAGCAGGTTTCTTGTCTGTCTCCTCCCCTCCTGCTGTGTTCTGAGGGCCACGCTCTGCTTTATTCCCTGTGGCAGGTTTGCTGAATGAATGAACTACCTATCTTAACCATCTGCTTTGCCTTGAGCTTTGGAGAGCTGGCTCTGATGGCAAGCCTCATAATGGGTGCTGTAGTCTGTGCTCCCCCGGGGACCTCCAGACACTTTCACCCCTAAGCAAACTCCTGGGCATCTGGAAGCTATACTTGGACTCTGGTTTCTTCACCTCGAGTGAAGTTCATTGCCCTGAGCATGACTCACTGATAAAGACTGTTGGGTAAATTGAAAGTTGTTATCATTTGGGAAACATAAAAACATGGGAAAGATAAAAGAAAGGAATGAACCAGAGAGGAAGAGCCAGGAGAAATGGAAAAGACATTTTCAAGAGACAAAAAAAAAAAAATACTTAGTAAAATTGTTCAATGATATCATCCTTTTATAACTCTAAAATTTGTGGTAATAGACCAAGTGCATTACATTATCTATGCACAGCTTTACCATGAGTAGAATCACATGGCCAAGATGTGATGATTTTCCTTGAATGAGACTTTAATTAACACCACTGTGTCAGCTCAGGCTTACTACTGTTTGATCCATGTCTGGAAGCCAGGAAAGAACAATGTAGGCAGACGGAATGTGATTTCAGTTTAGTTTTCTCTGAGCCTAAGCAGAACAGATTTTTCTTACATCATGTTACTCTGTGTCTAGAGTCTCTGGAAAAGCTTCTTTATGCTCCCTAGACATGCAGACCTGGAACTAAATAAAAACTCCATGTGGGTCAGAGGGCAATCAAGCTCTAGGGTAAGTCTCTATCTGCAAATGCTTTCAAACGTCCTGGTCCAAGTCTTCTGAATAATGATCAGGATAAAACAGAAGACCCTCTGTTCATATATCTGGCAGTTCCCCATCAGCAAGGAACTGACATCCCCACAAATAACTCAGCGAGAGCATTGGGAACCATTTGAAAAGCAAAAGGAAAGACATTAAGATTCGTATTTTTTTTAAGTGCTGGGCTTTTTTTGGTTTTGCTTTTAGAGTACATGTCCCTGTTACAGTTGAATTCATGCACAGTTCAAGTGAAATAATACTCCCTCTATAGCCATTTGTTTTTCCTTATATTAACCACCTAACTTTTAATTTTAGTTTTAATTTTAAAACTCCAAAGTCACATCGCCCAACTAAAGCCATGAGCAGAGTTAAACAAAAATTGGAACAAAAGCCTCATCATTCTGTTACTGGTGAACGGAGTTGATAAAGCTGGAGTTCTAGATGGTTAGTGTGTGTATTGAATTAGTTCATACTCACCAGGAGAGATATTTGCCCTTCTTTAACAATGTTCAAGATGCTTTTTACTTTTTTCAGGTACTCGTTCCTTTCTTCGGGTCCCTGGGAGCCGGTCCAGTTCATGCCACCAATCTGCTCCTCAAGTTTGGGGTCTGTTGCCGAGGACTGCAGATGGAAGGCCCTGAGCTGGCAGTCGGGCGCCATTACCTTGTCGACTTTCCGACTGTGAGGATCATTGAAGGTCTTGTGTAGGAAGTCCTTACCCTGGTTTTCAGGCTCATAAGCAGAGCCACATTTAACGGGAGGAGGAGGACTCTCTGATTCTTCAGGGGAGAGCTTCTGTTGGTCCTGGACAACAGAGGACGCTTTTCTCAAGTGAGGGCTTTTCACAGGAGAAAGAACACAAAATGGTGTCATGTTAGACGGGGAGCTCTCGGCACTTCCTGCAGGGCAAGCTTTGCTGGAAAGGCCATTAATGCTTGTGCATAAACCCAAAATTCTTTTTTCCGAAGTCGCCTTGGTGAAAGAGGCCAGCTGCTGACTGGATTTGATGTAAGGCACGTCGAGAATCTCATCCATGTCGAGGTCATAATGTTCCAGCTCCCCCAGCAGGGCGCTGGGTTCCGCGCTCTTCCTCTGGGGGCTGCCCTCGACAGCTCTGGGGCTGAGCTGCTCGGGCTGGGGGTCTGGGTCAGGATCACCCCCTTTCTGGTACTCTGCCTTTTGGTCATCACTTTCATTGTTCTCCAGAGTCTCTGGCTGGTGTTTCAATGGGGACACTCTTTTCACTGGGCGGAACTTACTATACACATCGGCGATTCCTGTGGGCTTCTGCGTGTTTGTAATAAGAGTTGAGACACCACAACTCCAGCCAGAGCTAGACACTGTTTTAAAACAAATTAAGAGAGGAGACTATTAAATTGAAACACTGAAAACAGCATGGCCATGTAAGGCAGACATGATCTACTCAAGTTGTGCTCAAAGGAAGTCTGGGTATTAAGGAACAATTTAAGAGAGAATGTAGGCCATAAAACAGTTTGTACTTACCCTTGAAAATCAGTGAATGCTAAAAGTTACCACGTATTGGCTCAGAATTAATTCACGTAGTAATAATAGTAGAAGCAAACAGCAAAAGAAAACAAACCCAGAGAGATACTCTGTTTTATTCCCTGAGTGGTTGCACCTCCCTGACAGTATGTTGACACTTGTCACCACTCTGAAAAACAGAGTTGGAGGATAGTATCCTTTGCGTTTAATAAACTTCCAAACTAATTCAGGGAGAGGAGGTATGTACTTGCATTTGTGCACACACACATAGGTATACCCTTAGAGCTCATGAAGTCTCGGAGAAAGAAGGGGTAAATGATTTAATATCGGGCAAACTTAAACAGAACTATTGAGTGATTCGCTAGGTGATCTGTTAGATGGATCAGGGAAAGAACAGGAAGGCATGGAATGGTCAGGACTGGCTGGACCATGGGAGATAAGGCACAGTGGGGTTCATCCCATTCTAGACTGATTAGTATCCAAGTCAACCACAGCTCATGGGCATTTGACAGTGCTTTCTGGCATATGACCAGCAAAATAACACATTGCCACACCACAAGGGAACATGCTCTTTTAAAGTCATTGCTCTTCTCCATCATGTGGAAAGCTGGAAATGACAGGAGGAAGTTGCCAAGGGAGGGTGAAGCAGGCAGGCTAGCATTTTTCCCCCTTCTCATTTCTGTGCAAAGTTTAGATAAAGATTGTATAGTCTGTGTTTGAGTGTCTGGTTGGGATGACGTGTCAAGTGAAACAGCAACACATCAGAGGTGAAAGATAAGCACCACCTTCTTCCACAGGGAGCCTCATATGACCAGCTGCCCCTGCCTCCCCTCAGAGGCTGACTGAGCAAGGACCTCCTCCCTCAGCCTCGATGATACAGCTTCCTCTCTGGGACAGTCCTCTGACTAGACAGATGACCCTGCACCCTGGTAACTTGCCGGCCACTGATTTATGGACTCTTACTCCTTTCCCACTTAGTTTATACCACCCTCCACCAAAGGGGTGAGGTTTCAGGATATGCCTTCCCACTCGGCATCTCCCATCTCTGTCTCCTCTTCTAGAACGGCAGCGGGTGGGAAGTGTTTCAACCAAAGCACCTGTGTGTGTCTATTCTTTGCCAGCGAGCACAACCCCAAAATGGGCTTCCCCGGTGGTGTGGTGGTAGAGAATTCCACCTGCCGACAGAGGAGACGCAAGAGATGGCGGTTCAATTCCTGGGTCGAGAAGATTCCCTGGGTGGGAGAAATGGCAACCCAGTCCAGTATTCTTGCCTGGAGAATCCCATGGACAGAGGAGCCTGGTGGGCTACAGTCCATGGGGTCTCAAAGAATTGGACACGATGGAGTGACTGAGTACACTCACACTCACACTCGCACACACACACACACACACACACACACACACACAGAGCACAACCAAAAACTAAAGGAACCCGAGAGGAGCGTATGTTTGGGACTGTAACTTCTGCAATAGCCGCTGCTATCACTGATTCTTGGGGTGAAAGTAGCATACAAATGATTTAAGTTCCCCAAATTTAGACCTGGCCATTCTTCTTCCTACTACAATGTGTTCTCAAAGGATTCTGGTAAGTTCTGGAGTCAAAATGAGAGTGTTTTAAGCCTGAATGCTAGATACCTATTGGTGGGTGAGTTTTCCCCCCAAGTGGACCACAACTTTGCTTGTGGTCTCAGAGGGTCTGCACAAAGCAATCCTTCTCTGAGGACTTTCAGGAACCTACGCGAACACTGTCAGCTGTGGAGTGAGGCCAGGATTCTGTCTAATAAGAAACAGGTGTTAGCTGAGAATATTCGAGAAGGAAGGGAGGTATCTAGATGCTCTCAAGCTGCTGCTCCTCTGCCTTTAGCTAACTCTGGTTCTTACACATATACAGTTCTTGACACAGAGCAGACAATTAACAAATGCTAGTATCTGAGTTTGAATCTCACTCTGTACAACACAGTTAATTTCTTTAAAAATGCCCAAAGTGGATCCTTCTGAGGGATTCACAGCTTAATTTCACAGGGAACGAAAGTCCTTTTAATAAACTCAGAGGAGCGATAATCACCAATGAGAGCTGGATTTTCTAGTTATTTATGAAATGTAAATATGCAAAGGCAAAGACTAATTCCAACTGGTCCATTATAAATTTCAAAGTCTTTCTATCCTTTATATGTCCTTTTGCCCTATAAAATGTAAAGCTAAAAAAATTAATGCCTGCCAGAAATTCTTGCCAAGCCTTTAACTCTTCCCTTCAAGAACACATGGTTACTTACTTTTTTAAAAGAGCAGAGAAACAGTGGACACAGAGTTTATAATATGTAAATATGCCTTTAATTTTACCCATCAATTATCTGGGAAGCTTATAGTAGAATATATATATATATTCCTTAACATGTCTGAGATATACACTTATTATTAGGGACAGTATTTGCTAATATATTGCCAACTACCTTCATGTTTTTGGAACTTCTTGATAATGTGAATCTCAGGATGTAATAAAAAAATTTTCAAGCCACATAACTTAGTGGGCCAGTACAACGAGAGCATTGTACCAATGTATTTATGTATCATATAAGGTCGTGGGTTCAAAGGGCTACTCTTTTATGTTGGCTTTATTTACATGTGAAATTTTTTCCAAGTGATACAGGGAAATGGATACCATATGTTTTCCAGCTGTTTTCTTCTGACAGGGGCCATTAAGAATGCTCTATGGAAATGAATTCTGTCTGAATCTTATGAAAACACTTCTTTCCACAGAAGAGACTAGAAACTGAAGACAGGGCATCAACATTAGGCTTGTTGTCCTCCTTATTCAAACCTATGATATATTTTTTTTAGGCTGAGTGTGAAATCTGTGCTTTTTAGTTTCTGTCTTGACTTCCTGGAAAAAAAAAAACCCAGTCAGAAAAAATGGATTAGATGACAAGTTTTCATAAGAATGCTCTCATTTATTACCATATACTTGTCTGAGAAGTAAAATTTTGTTTATATGCAAAAGATAAAACTCAATTAGTTTCTGTCTCCTAAGCTGGGAAAATGGGCATTTTAAGCATAACATCATTGCCCTTAATGACTGACAAGATTTTCACTTCCAATTCGATAAGTCTACCAAAAATTCTACTTATACTGTTGTTCTATGCCACCACCGTAATAAATTTCTTATAATGCATGGAAACAAAGATCAGACTAACTATGGTTACTAGGAAGACTTTGAGGCTAAATTTGTTTCCTGGAAATCATGAACAAACAATTCACATGTTAAACTTTAAATCCCTGAAAATTTGATCTATTATCTTATGAGATCTTTACAAACTCTATAAGAACACAGTCTGTGTCTAATTTCTCTCTATCCCTCAAAGCACCCAGGAAATTCCTTCATACGAGTAGGTTCTCAGTGACTTCTTGGTACAGTGGATTCATTTTCAACATCTTATGAAAGGAAACATATAAAATATACCTTAAACCAGTCCTGATTATGGCATACATTTTCTAAATGGTCAGTAGGTAAATGGAAGTGCATTTGAGGCTGATTTATAGGCCATAATTTCCTCTCCTAATCTAATTGGCAATTGGAATGTCTCCCATCTCCAGCAGGGTATTTCCAATTGCCTGCTGACCATCTACAGGTCACCATGTCTTCAGCAAGCATCTAACATGAGCCCACGTCACGCAGGTATGTGTAACAGGTAGAATGTTCTGATCTAGGGATTTTATCACCTTCCACACTGGCCTGCTTTCTCCTTTCCACTTCCTTATCCAACACACACACACACACTCTCTCTCTATTCCATCCTCTCTAAATGTATTCCTGAATCGTATGACCATGTATGCTGGCTCCCAAGCAAACCACCTCCAAGGCATCACTGATCTTTCTATTTCTTTTTTTAAATTAACTTCTGTTGGAGTGTAGTTGGCTTGCAATGCTGTATTAGTTTCTGCTGTACAGCAAAATGAATCAGTTGTGCATATACATATATCCACTCTTTTTTAGATTTTTTTCCCATATAGGTCATTGCAGAGTAGTAAGTAGAGGTCCCTATGCTATACAAGAGGTTCTTAGTAGCTATCTATTTTACATATAACATGTGTATATGTCAAATCCCAATTTCCCGATCCATCCTTCCCTCCCTTTCCCTCTTGGTAACCATAGTTTGTTTTCTACATCCATGACTGTAATTCTGTTTTGTAAATAAGTTCATTTTACCATTTTTCTTTTAGATTTAATGATCCAGCAATCCCACTCCTGTGCACATATCTGAAGAAAACCATAATTCAAAAAGATACATGTACCCCAATGTTCACTGCTGAACTATTTACAATAGCCAGGACATGGAAGCAACCTAAATGTCCACTGATGGATGAATGGATAAAGAAGATGTGGTACATACACGCAATGGAATATTACACAACCATAAAAAATAATGAACAGCACTGTCATACTGAGTAAGTAAAAGACAAATATATGATATCGCTTATGTGTGGACCCTTCTCTTTTATGATCCCTGCCCCTCACCCCTTAGGCAGCGAGTCTTACTGTGGCCTGATCCTCAATCCTTCTCTAATTTGGTCCCTCGCTTCATCTTATCACACTGACTAGACCACACTGAGACCTGCCCATAGTTTGTGCAGGGTTCTGTCTACTTCTTAGGTTTTCCTTTTTGATCTCCTATTCAGATAATGATTTTGTCACTTCTTAATTTAGAAACTTTGAGGTGGCCTTCTACTGCCTAAAACAATATTCCCCCACTATGGGGGAAGCATATCCCAGTGCACAGAAACCATGCTAAATACCCATGATTTAAAGAATAAGCAAGCTTCTCACTTTTCAACTCTTTCTTCTTCTTAATTAATTTAAGAACTCTCAGTTAGGTGCTACAATGACTTTAAATCCTCCCCCAAACTTACAAACAACTAAGTTTTGACGAACCTTTTACTTTCAGGATAGTAGCTAAAATTTTGAGCATTCTTTTATTTTCTAATTTATCTTCTCATCTCAGCACCATTATTCCCACAGCACTAACTTTCCTCTGCCTTTCCATCGCTAAACTCACCCATTCTGGATATCCCATATCCTTCTTTCATTTTCCTTCCTTGTGGCGAGTACCCCTGTCCCATGATGCCTTTGCTGCCTTCTCTGCCTGAGATGGAAGCTCATCTGCCAAGATTCCCCTCATGTGTTACCTCCTTGGTTCACTTCCTCTGACTTTCCCAGAGAGTTGTTGTCCCTTGCTTCTCAGTGCCCTGAGAGAGACTTGCCCATATTGACAGTCAGGCATTGATAAAGCTCTGATTCAACAATTCACTTAAGCATCTGTCTCACCTTCTCTGCTGAGAGTCTCTCAAAGTCAAAGACTGCTTATGAACCAATCTGTTTATAACAGCCCTCTCTCAAGCACAGCACGTCACAGACATAGGGAAACAGGACTAAACTTTTTAAAAAATGAATAAATGAATGAAGGGAGAAGAGCGGGCGTTGGGTAGGGGGGACAAAGGTACAAAGGAACATGCTAGACCAAAGATGCACATATACTACACATATGAGTCTTGTCACAGTGAGTCACTCGTGCCCACATTTTGGACACACTGAATGTGTTGAACATTTCAAAGACAGTCTTGGTAAAGCTATTGAAGATGTGCTACATATTATTTTCAAGTATTTCCTAAGTTCTAAGCCAAAATTGCTTCATCTGTAAAATAAAGGGGTTAGACACATGATGGCTAAGACCTGACCCACCTCTAAATTTCTATGACTGTATGGAATGTCTACAAATAACAGGGCTCTTTATTCTGAGTGACTCACTATGAAACACTATAATTCTTCTGGATCCATGTCTTTCAACAGATCCTCACAAATTTATAATTATGAGGCTAAGCTGATTGCTGACACAGAACAACTCTTTGGCTCTTGGGACTGATAAATTAGTATTTTCTTAGGAAGATAATGTACAGTTTGCGATTGCAACGGTGGATCCAATTTTTGAGACTGAACGTCAGTGCTGGCTCCCAAAATGTCTATTTCACTTCTAAATATGGAGTTATGTGTCCATAGTAGAAAATTAGCTTTCAAGAAGAGAAAGGGGGTATCTTTATGATAAAATACTGTTTTCTTGCTATTTATTGTTAAAAGGTAAAGGAATACTATTTTCCTTGAGAAACAAAACAATCAGCTTTAGCTGTAATTGCCTTAACATGTACACAACAATGCCCTTCACATCTACAGCTACTAGAAACCTAGGCATCTTCAAGGACATGACTTCGAAGTTCTCCAAGAGGCCATTTCCTTCCGTTTCTATACCTAAGAGAGGGATATCAATGAAAGATCAGGAGGATCCATGCTAGAGTCAAGTTTCCTTAATCTAATGTAAATGAAATTCATCATCGGCCCACTTATCAAAAACATTTCAAGTTCCAAAGAGTGGTGACAGGTGACTTACATCATCTCATGACAAATGAAGGATACGGAGCCTGACTGAAGATTACCTGCTGAGTGCTCTCTTGAAGGCAATGGCACCCACTCCAGTACTCCGGCTTGGAAAATCCCATGGAAGGAGGGGTCTGCTGGGCTGCAGTCCATGGGGTCGCTAGCAGTCAGACACGACTGAGCAACTGCANAGCCTGACTGAAGATTACCTGCTGAGTGCTCTCTTGAAGGCAATGGCACCCACTCCAGTACTCCGGCTTGGAAAATCCCATGGAAGGAGGGGTCTGCTGGGCTGCAGTCCATGGGGTCGCTAGCAGTCAGACACGACTGAGCAACTGCACTTTCACTTTTCAGTTTCATGCATTGGAGAAGGAAATGGCAACCCACTCCAGTGTTCTTGCCTGAAGAATCCCAGGGACGGGGGAGCCTGGTGGGCTGCCGTCTCTAGGGTCACACAGAGTTGGACACGACTGAAGCGACTTAGCAGCAGCAGCAGCAGAGTGCTCTCTGTACCATCTGTGGGGACTAGCCTGGAACCTGATCTAAGAAAGCGTTAACTCTGAATCTGGAGTATTGTGTCAGGCCACGATGTTGGGAAGAGCTGGGGGGAGTGAGGAACACTTGTTTCTGGAATGTCCCCATGGAGTTGTCTGCTCATCCCTTTCACTGGTGCCACAGACCCTTTATTGAGCATGCTGTGAGGGTGAGGGGAAAGTACAGAGGATTTTCTTATAAAAATATCAACCAAAGATTTATTCACATTGAGATGTTAAAATATTAATGGAAAAGATTCACTGATTTGGTTCTCAACTTCCTGAATTTAAGTGGCTGCTGATACCAAGCAGCTGTAGAAAGTGTCAGATTCCGGTTTTGTAATTCCCAGCCCTGCCCTGAACTGTCAAGACCTGCTCACATCACTTTGTGCCCCATCTGCACACAACTATTTGTTTGGTGAAAACTCATAGGAATACTCAAAATCCCTTACTACCTGGATAGAGAAGATACTTCTTCACCAAAGATGTATGTTCTATCATGAAATGGGACATAATATTTTTACTACTTAAAATCTTTGGACCTTTTAAAAGTATGGTTCCTATAAAAGAACAATGGGTGATTCCCAAGAAAGTACATGGTTTTAGTTATTCTGTTACCTAAAAGGGCTTCCCAGGTGGTTCAGTGGTAAAGAACCTCCTGCCAGTGCAGCAGACTCAGGTTTGATCCCCAGGTCTGGAAGATCCCTGGGTCTAGAAGATTCCCTGGAGAAGGGAATGGCAACTCGCTCCAGTATTCTTGCCTGGGAAATCCCATGGACAGAGGAGCCTGGGGAGCTCCATGGGGTCTCAAAGAGTCAGATAGGAAAGCATGTTGACCTTCACTCTGACATCAGCAAAACCTTTTGAGTGGATTAACTCTTGTATGCACTCTAGGCCCATTACCAGGTTTCCTTTTTTTTTTTTTTCTCTCAGTGCTAAGTTGTAGAGAGAGATACACATCCACGCATGGTACAAAGGCTCAGCAAGCAGAGAAGTGTGGAGACGGAACAGCTTGCTCAGCGTGGTTTCTGTACAGTTCAGAATCACGCTGACCAGTTTTAACTGAAGGTGGCGATGTTTTACAGTGCTGATCTGTCAAGGCCAGGAAACATCAAGAGACTGCTCCTTGCTAAGCGAACAAGAGGCACAGGGGGTGGGCAGGGCAGGGGATGGGGGTTGAAAAAGATCCCCATATTCTACCCTCTACTCGACAGCTCCAACAGATGGCTGGCTCCCAAAATGCCATCAGTAAAGTTTTCTCTGTATGAAGTCACGTATCCACATTAGGAATACAGCTTTAGATACAAGAAGAGAAAAGGGTGTACACATCTTTAGGATGCAAGAGTGTTCTCCCACTTTCTTTAAACTAAACGTTAAATGAACTCTATTTTTCAGAAAAGAGTGGTAAGTGTGTGAACTCTGGTCCCATTTTGAGGGGGAAGCACTTAAATGTCTGGAAGGGTGGAGAAATGGGAGGAAGAACTAGCCTGGCCTCCAGCCCCCTTTTTCACTAGGGTCTGCACAACTGAGCTGGTGGGGCCCCCGGCAGAGCTCTCCATTACAAGGCTGTGGAGGGAACAGGGCAGGCACAGGGATGTAGCAAAGTGCAGGCAGAGGCTCGTCTAGGAGAAAGCCGAGCAGCGCCATGTGCCCCCCTGTCTACTGCAGTTCAGCACACACTTCTCAGGCACTGTTATAAACTATCAGAAAATAAAAAACCTCTCCAAATGCTGTTTCTTAATTAGAACTTTCCTAAAATGTCCTCCATCTTTAAATTGCTAACACAATATGTTGGTGTAAAAACGCCTGTGTTTCTGACTACAAGGAAAGTGTATGATTTCACTAGATGTTTTTACAGCAACTGCAGAGGGTGACTGGTGCCTCTGTTCTTCTCACTTGAAAATAAATGAGAACTCAGAGAATTTTAAGTGTTATGTGGAAAATTACACACTATGCTGACTGCTCAACAAGGTCCGAGATTCCCGGATTTCAACTTTCTTTCCGTAATACCACAGAACTGCCTTATCAAAATGAAAAGCATCCCCTAAACATGCGATTAACACTTAAAAAAAAAAATCTATTTGGGTCACATGTGGGCAATGGAATCCTAGACACCAGTAGTAAAACCTGGTTGTACCCATTTCAGATTCACTTTAGTCTAAATCCCGAACTGTACGCTCTGTCTATAGATTTTGGTAACCACTGACCATGAAGTAACATTAGTAAATGGCTTTTAATAATAAGTTTTCTTAGAAACAGTTGAGCGGAAGAATTTCCCTATTTTATCTTTAGTGGCATCAGCCTAAATTTAGAGTTATCTTATCACTGAGAATTAGTTCTGAATTCAGCTGCCAATTCCTTCAACTGGTTAAAGGTGGCAATTTTTTGCAGTATAAGCAAGAGATACAAGAATAGAATAACACTTATTCAGAAGTGCTAAAGTAACTGGTAGAATGTTAAAAGCCTCTTACAGGGTCCATTCATTCTACAAACATCTGTTGAAGTTCTCTGTGCGCATGGTTCTAGGGGTACAGAGGGGAATGAAACAGACATAATCATCGTCCGCAGAGGGCAAGCCAACAGGCAGGCAAGCACACAGACGAATGAGAAATTACAAAATGCAAACTGTTCTGATGGAACAGAGAACAGATGAGAAGTCTCATCATGGCAATGATACGTCCTAAGCCAAGACCTGAGGATGAGAAGACAATTACTTGAGGCTTCTCCTGAGGGGAAAATATAGGATAAAAGACGATTTTGTGGAGATCTGGGTAGAAGGAAGCCCATCCTCAAATGTCTGATGCAGGACAGAATCTGGCAGGTTTCATAGTTCTCATATCTAGAGCCGAGTGAGCCAGGGTGAAGAAGAGCAAAGATGAAGCTAGGCAAGGTTGTCAGGGGCCAACTCATTTGAGGGTTTTATTGACCACAAAAAGGAGTTTAGTTTATATTTTAGGTGAAATGGGGTATTCTTAGGGGGGTTCCACAGAGAATAAAAGGGTCTGTTTTACATTTTTTATAATTTTATTTATTTATTGGCTGTGCTGGGTCTTCACCGCTTTGCTAGAGCAGGCGCTATTCTTTGTCATCGCAGTCCTCAGACTTCTCATTGTGGTGGCTTCCCTTGCGGAGCAAGGGCTCTAGGCACACGGGCTTCAGTAGCTGTAGCGCACAGGCTTCGGAGAAGGCACTGGCACCCCACTCCAGGACTCTTGCCTAGAGAATCGCAGGGACGGGGGAGCCTGGTGGGCTGCCGTCTATGGGGTCACACAGAGTTGGACACGACTGAAGCGGCTTAGCAGCAGCAGCAGCGGCACACAGGCTTGGCAGTTGGTGCTCCCTGGTTTAGTTGCTCTGTGGCATTTGGGATCTTCTTGGACCAGGGATTGAATCCTTGTCCCCTGCATTGGCAGGCAGATTCTTATCCACTATCTACCAGGGAAGTCTAACTTTATATTTAAAAATACATCTTTGTGCCTACTTGAAAACATGGGATGGAAACGTGGGATGGTAGGATTGACGGTGAAAAAAGAAGTGAGACAAGTTCATGGTTGTTAACTCAGATGAAATGTAAGGGTGGCTTAAGTCAGTGCTTCTCAAACTTGAGGGCTTCCCTTGTGGCTCAGATCTTTCCCTTGGGAAGATCCTCTGGTGAAGGGAACGGCTACCCACTCCAGTCTTCTGGCCTGGAGAATTCTATGCCTTGTATGGTCCATAGGGTCTGGTCACAAAGAGTCGGACATGACTGAGTGACTTTCAGTTTTACCTTCTCAAACTTGCATCTGCACAAAGGATTGGCCTGGAGAGCTTGGTAGGATGCAGATTCTGATGTGGGAGTCTGGAGTAGGGCTGGGTCCGCATTTCTAACAGGCTTACAGGTGGTACTGACCGTGCTGGTTCTGGCTCCAGATCGCACCGTGAGACGCAAGGGCCTGAGCAATCAGTGCCGTGGAAGGGTCTGGATTTTTGTAGATGATTCTTTACTCCCTCTGAGAATCCTTCAACTATGAGGTTCTAGTATCCTGTTTCTATTACATGACTTTCAAATTTTTTTCTTAGGAGAAGAGTCAGGGCAAAGGAGCTAAGTGGACAAAGCACGTCCGTTCATTTTAAATAGGAAGAAAGAGCCCATTGGGAGACAAAAGAAAAAGGATAAGCTCTCGGCCAGAAGTGGGGTGCTCTCTGAGATGCTGAGCAACTCCATAATCAGTGATGATGCTCCCCTCCCCAGTCATGCCATTGCCTTACATTATTTTTGACAAGAGTTTTATTTTTAACTTCTCTATCACCTCCCTGTTTCTATCTTTCCCTCTACTGACTTCATACTCTTTCTTTCAGAAACATAAACTAAATATGGGGTTATGTGTTAATCCGTAAGTGTTAACGGATTAAAAGCAGACAGAGGGGGCAGCTCTGTTTTCCTAAGATCTGTGGTTCATTCAAAGTGATGGCCATACACATTTTGTAACAGCAGAAAAAAGCAGTGGATAAAATGGCCCTTACATCATGGTGACAACCATACAAAAAATATGCCTCATGAAAAAACGCTAGAAAGAAATATAGTGATTAGGTTTTGGTAGCATGGCTAATTGTAGCTTTTACTTACCATTTTAAAAATGAATTATGTCACCTTTATAATTATAATTTTGTTAAAGAAAAATAAAAAATGACTAACATGCTCACCTATATGCTTTACTGTATGTAAATTTTTACTGTGGTTAAACAAGACATTTGTCATAAATGTTAGATTCTTTGCTGTATCAGGTTGAAGTGTTCATTTTCTTGCCTGAGATCTTAACAAATCTGTTTCCCAGTTCTTTGAATTCATTTTATATTAGATCATGTAAAATGGATTAGTCATCAGGCTTTCAATTTAAACTTCTATACCAACTTTCGTTTTCATGCTTTTAGCATGAAACCTTAAATAATATATAAATAGGAGGTTTATATATTTAGCATCATTAGCTATACCACAGCAACACTGAAAGGATAAATTTCATGTCAATGTATTTTTTTTGGTGCTAGCCAAAATCCTTGAAAAATGTTGCAAAACTATGGATTTTCAAAGGTTCAGGTTTCTTTTTTTCACAAAATTTGCATGCACAAGGGCTAGGAATATAGCAAATTCATAAGGTTTCTAAATAAATATCCAAAATGACTTTTTACCAGACACTAACTTTAAAAAGTATGATTTTTCTTTACTCATCATACCAGTGATCTTCTCTACTATTTAGATATTGAAATCCTTTCAGTGTCTCTTCTCAAACACACCCCAAGGCCATTTATTACTGTTACATAACCAAGTTTCTCAACCTTAGCACAACTAAGTTCTCAGATGCAAAACTGCATTAATATTTATCTGCCTTCGTTCATAAGAAAATTATACGAGCTGAGCAGATACATACTTGTAAGAATCATGAGACATTTAAACCGTGAATTGAAACAAATGTGTATTTGAGTGTCCAATTAATTAAAAGAAACTCGAAGTCAATGAAATTGAATACATTTGATTTGAATACCATATGTCGATTTAATGCATTTAATCCTCATATGGAGGAAATGGAGAGCAGAGTTAACACTCCCTGCCTTGTTCTGTGGTCCTTCCCTACATGAGGAACAGGTATTAAGCAGAGAAAACATGCAAATATTTTACAAATAACTCTCTCTTATAGGTGAAAAATTTTCAGACATAACATCCTTGGTGCTAATCCTTGCCTCACACCACTAGCCACGCATGGCTCCTCAGACTGCGACTGCTCTTCAGCTGTTAAACTTCATAGGGGCTCTCCAGTCAGTAGACTTGCCTTCAAATGCAGAACTCTGGGCAAAGTATTTGCTCTCTGTGAGTCTCAGTTGCCTAGTCAATAAAATGGGCACTTATTTTCCATATCAATAAAAAGACCATTAGTATAGTCTTTCCTGTGAGAATTATTTTGCAAGTAAAAGTGTAAAGTGTTAGTTGATCAGTCGTGTGCAAATCTCTGCAACCCTATGGACTGCAGTCCATCGGGCTCCTCTGTCCATGGAATTTTCCACGTAAGAATACTGGAGTGGGTTGCCATTCCTTTCTCCAGGGGATCTTCCTGACCCCGGGATCAAACCTGGGTCTCCTCATCACAGGCAGATTCTTTACTGTCTGAGCCACCAGGGAATTATTCTGAGGACAAATAAGCTGTGTACAGAAGACCTTGCCTAACACCTGGTACTCTGAGCACCTCAGATATAACTGGGAGAGCTCAGTAATACCTGCACAACTCCAAAAACACCAAAGTTTGTTCTCAGGTGTCTAAGCCCTAGTTGTTCTTCTTCCTCCTGCCTTCCTCTGGTGTCTGCGATTTCTTTACACTTCTTTTCAAAACTTCTTTTGCTGACAAAAATTCTATTTAGTCATACAGTGGCCCAGACTGTAAAGAATCTGCCTATGACATGGGAGACCTGGGTTCAATGTCTGGGTTGGGAAGATTCCCCAGGAGGAGCACAGTTGACAGTATTACCCTGTCAGGGAAAATACAGATTTTAATAAGAATCCATGCCTTTGGCTATGGGAAGGCCACGCAGAGCAGACTCATGGTGTCAGTGAACAAATGGAAGGTGCAGGGAGCCTGCCCCAGACCTCTAGCAGAACTCGGCCACTTGCATTTTCAGAGTCCATGTGAAGCTGGCCCAGGGCCTAGGGATGAAAAGCGGGTAACCCTGGGCTATATGTCTCATGGAGAAGCTTCCAAGGGCAACCAACAGGGTTCATCTGAACTCTTGCTCTTCTCAGAACACTTGGAAAAGCAGGCAGAAAGGACAGGCACTGGTTGTGCCTCCGCAGCCCACTAGGGGTGGCAGGAAAGGTGTGTGCTAAGTTCTGAGGCTGATCAGTGGGGCTGACAGGTTCTGATCAGATCCTACGTGGGGAGGCCTCAGGTGCAGTCCTGGGTGCACCACTTTTAAGAGGGATGCTGATAAATGAAACATCCACAAGAAAGCAAGAAGCCTGAGCAGGATACACTCAAAACTGGGGAGGGAAATTTTAGTTTGGAGACAACAAAACCAAGAGTGCCATCTCCAAACACTTAGCAGCAGCACCCTTGCCCAGGAGTAATGGTCCTTCTCTAAGGTTCCAAAGGAAAAAAAATCAGGTATCAGGATGGACATCTGAGGGCCACTGATTTTGGCTGAACAAAAGCTAATCTCTATGAATAGGTGGCTTTGTGAGACTGTGAGCTCCCTGTCACTAACATGATGGAGTATAGGCTTGGGTGATCCCATCAGCATAGTAACCATCTCTTTCTAAGATCTGATGGATTTGGGACTACATTAGTATTACTTTTAGCCTTTTAAAAACTCACTTATAAATAATCAAAACATTTTTCATTTAAATTTACAGAAGAGTTGAAAGAATAAAAAAAGTACAAAGAACACATGTATACTCTTTACCCACATCCATCAACTGTCAACATTGTACCCATCTACTTTTGTTATCTGCTCTTTCTCACCTTCTCTCCTTTTTAAACTACATGATTTTTAGGGATCCTTCTTTGAGAGTTATGACTCTAGGCTTCCTTCCAGGTAATAGGAATTTAGAAAATTGGGATTCTGTTGGCAGTGCTCTTAAGAGGTCTTAGCATAAAACCTGAACTCCACGTTCCTTGACTCACACGGCCCCGTACAGTTTGACCCTCCCTGAACGGCTCCCTGGCCTCATCCTCATTTTGATTGCCAC
>SJYV01020764.1:60446-80014 GCA_006410875.1 Neotragus pygmaeus | reverse complement strand
GGGGACTATTTCTACATCTGAATGGCCAGGGAACTCTTTGAGACTGGCTCAGTTCTTTCAGAAAGGGAAGGTGAAAACTTTACGATATTGAGATTTCTTTCAAAGGAGTTCACAGATAATTCTACAGTGGTGCTTTGCATAGATTGATTTTTTTGTGTGTTTCTTTTTCTAAGATTGCTCTTGCTGTATTAGGAAGTGTTTTACCAGCCTCCAAATGGTCCATCAAGTCGGAGGTGTACATGTGATTCCATTAAAGAGGCCTGAGTTTTTCCCTCAAACATTCATTTCTTGTCAGGTCTAATCATTGGTGATTACCTTGAGCATTGGATGTTTGCTCTGGGTGAGTCTGAAGGCATCTGAACTTGAAATTGGCCTCCTTCTCAACCACAGAAGAAATTTGTAACATCGCCTATTGTGGAAGTGGCTACAAGTCACATGACCTGGAGAAAAATGGAATAAACCACCCCCAGGAAAATTATTTTTAAAAGCTACGGTTAATTCACTTAACTTGGTAAGCAAGAGAAACTATTTAACAGAGAACAAATTTTCCACTTCAATGGTGAGGGAAAATGCTAGCTTTTAAAGTTTTAAAATATCCTGAAATTAAATTACTATCCCTAAGTCTAGCTATCTGATAGTATGAGGAATGTATAGGAGAACAGATTCCAGAGACAGACTTCCTGGAGTTTGAATCCCAACTCTGTACTGTAATTGCTGTGTGACTCTGGGCAAGATAATTAACTTCTCTGCTCCATGCCTCAGTTTGCCCATCTGTATAATACAAACATCCTAATGGTACTTAGTTCACAAGGATTTTAGCATTGAGTCAATACAAGTAAAGGGCTTACAGCTGTACCTGGGACACTAAGCACTACTGAAGTGTTTGCTATTAAGTCTTCTTTCTTACTCTCCATCTTCAATTAAAAAAAAAAAAAGAAAGAAAATCTTGTATCTCCAAAGTACCTTCAGATACATCACCTAATTTTGATACTAACAGTAGCCTAGCAATACTGGCAGAAAAAGTTTCTTTTTTATTTTATAGATAATGAGTCACAGGCTCAAGGCTGGATAGAGGGTAAAGGGCTGAATGCTGACTCAGATGGAGGTCTTGGACTCTGAGGCTGGGGGGCTGTCCACTGAATCTGATGCCTTTGTCACTGATCACAGGGTTCAACTCTGAATCTGGTGATGGCTTTTACGGAGGCACATTCTGATAAGTCTTGTGATCAAAGCCTCTGTTAACCCCATAGACACTTGAGTGTGCTTGAAATTAAAAAAAAAAAAAAATTAATGGAGTTAAGTGAAAACTTTCATTTGCACTTCAAACTATCTTTTATGACGATTCTGACCCAGAGAATGAAGCATTACTTTCATTCACACAGAAAAACACAGAGATAAACAAACCTAGATAGACGAATTATTTTTCCCACCTCATCTAAACAAACTGTCGATAGTAAACAAACGATCCAGAAGAAAAGTAAATAAGCTTTGTACAGTCGTTTCAGTTCAAAAGGCCTAGAATTCTTGTAGCTGTATACGTAGGACGATCTATTTATTTTCAAACAAGATGCACCTAATTCAAGGATTATCTTAAGTCTTCCATCATCTGCAGTTCTTAGGATTCTAGTTACTATCAGAGGTCCCACTTTGGCAAGGTTAATGGTGATGCCTTAGAGTAATTAGTTGGAAAAATAACAAACATCATTTCATAGTTTAATGCTATGGTATCATTCCCATCAATATCCTTTTTTTATTTTCATTTTTGCCCATCACAGAGAGAAAAGCAGAGAGGCTTAATTTGATTTTCAGAAGGAAAAACAATCTTGAATGTACTTTTATTTTGGTCGAGGGTGAGGGGCGGTGCAAGGAGAAAAGGTCAGCCAGCTGGTTTTCATCTATATGCCATAATTCTCTGTTTAGTTTACACTATTAAACTCCAAAGCTTTGCTTTAATCTTAACTGTTACAGTATGCCTTACTGCAGATTCTATCATGTCGCATCCCTGATAGGATTTCAGACTTTGGCAAAGCACCATCCCCCAAGTTGGTCCTTGCCATCTGGGTAGTAAACGTATCCAACATTTTTTCATCGGCGCCTGCATCATTATGTTTTGTCACCAATGGTTTCTCGGGTTTGCAGTAAATTGCTGCGTATACTGTGGTTTGGAGCTGCCGCGATGATCGCCTACATTTATTTGTATACAGCTGGGTCCCCATCAGGGCCTCCCTATCCGTTAGTCTCTGGAGGATGACCTAACATCTGTTTGTTGGGGGTGGGTGGTGAGTGGAGAAGCCACAAAAGAAGAAGAAAACAGAAAGCAGGAGCAACCAATCTGATGGGGGAAGAGATTCCAGGAGGAGTAGAAGGCAGCTTAAAAAGAGATGCGTGAAACTTACCTGATCTGTCTTCGTTTTGCGAATCACATCTTCGGCACAGTTCCGGGATGGTCTTGAGTGATGTGACTGAATACTGAACAGGAAGCCAGAGGAAAAAGAGTGTAAAGCAACAGTTTAAAACAAGAGCATTACATTCACTCAACTGGCCAGAAAACCAAAACACAAGAAGTGATACTTGAGTACAACATGTATGTCCAGAAAGCCTAAGTTTACACTAAATGGGCTGCTTGGTGATCTGGCTGTAGCCGAGACTCTACCTATAAACATGTAAGTAGATGCAATTAAAAAGAGGTCTGGACAGTCCTTTAACAAATGAGGTGGGGTGTAGCCAGCAGATATTCTATTTCTTCTGCTACTTGTGGAAGATGGATTTTTCTGAACCTTGATAGTTTCCAGAAGATGGCCATAATATTTGCACTCTGAATCGTAAGAGTGAATCTATGTGTGGGAAAAAAAAGTCAAGAGGAGGAGCACCCGGCTTCCTACAGCATCCAGGGTAGCCAGGAGCCATCTCTCCTGGACTACAGACACGTCCCTAATGCTGCCACAAATCATACTGCGATTTCCATGGGAAATATCAGGATAATGCTATGAAAAGCGAGAAGAGCACGGTTCTGTTTGAAAGCTCATCTGTTTCATGGACAGATTAGTCTAAATTGAAAGAAACCACCCTGCAGGCTCAGTCCCAGCACCAACTCAGGGGCTGCTATCAGGATGATAGATTATGACATAAAGGGGCATAAAATTAGAGGAGCTACAACAAATGTAAAATCAATAGTTATGATGTATAGAAATGACATTTGATGCCAATCAATCTTTCTTTGGAGAAGGGTGTTTTAAAACAATGTAAATAGGATGAACTCTTTCTTTAATCAAAGGCCAAGTCAGGGACAGTCTTCAATCATACTTTAATTCACAATATATAGCTTCCTAAAAATAGTTTACTCTGCACCTTTAAGAAAGACGCTCTTATGTAAATGAGCATGGATTCTGAATGACTTCACAGTTGCAAAACTGGGAGGGGGATTGAGAAAAACAAAAACATTTAATCTAAAAGAAAAATGATCATGAGAAACTCATTAGGATTATTCCAGCATTACAAGTGAGGGATGTGTAATTGGGACACATTTGTCTATAGGAAGGTGCTTCAGTTAGCTTGATGTTGATGGATGAAGCAGTGTCTACACTGAGCTCCAGCTCCCCCCCCCATCCCACTCCTGCACTTTCCATGAAGTACCAGGACAGCAAGACAGAGGGAGGGGCGGCTGGAGCTACTGTCAGTTTGCCAATTGCACATCACAAGCAAATTAAACTTCCAGTACTTCCAAGTGAAAAATGAAATCTCAGATGACTAATTAGAGAAATGACTCTTACCTGTCTGATGCAATAACATCCTGTTTATGTTGGCTATTCCTCAGAGACTACAGGTGTTTTAGAAACCCGTTCATATACTCCAGGGAAGAAGGATGGCCTCTTAAGCCAAAAATGCACTCCAAGGAAGTTTTTCCCCTTTCACGTTAAGTTCTTTGGGAGTGGGAGGTATCACAGGTACAGAAGCATTTTTCTTGTTACTAATAAGTTACCTTCTGTTTCTGGCCAAGTACAAGCTCTCTAAGGAAATCTGGTAGCTTCCTGAGGCCAGCTGGTACAGGTTAAATAATTACACAGTCTGTGATTCAATTAAAACTGGGCCTTTTGTTTCAGCTGCCATCAACCCCATGAAAGCACCCTTTGGCAAAGTCTTACCCTCTCTCTCTTTTTTCCCTTTTCTTCCAAGGCAAAATCTCAGACAGGAAATTTCAGATTGATCATGTTTAAATATAGTTAATGGTAAATTCAATAAGTTGCTCAGGGGGCCTAATGATAAGTATTTGATTAAACTGGGTGTGCTGCTATCTGCATTTCCAGCCACATGCATCCTAACTGCCACCTCCCACCCCACATCAGAAATGTCATTACCTACGACTTATTAGCTGCACCTTCAGCTCCTCCAGTGTGACTGCAATGTACCTTCAGCTCCTCTGACGTGATTGCAAAGGTCCACAGTATGCAATCACTTTTAATTTGATGAGGTTTCCATTTCAACAGCCTACAGGATGCCTGGTTGGTAGAGGGACTGAGCTCCAGAGATGACCCTGGCTGAGCCCCATCCACTGCCTCAATCTGTTTCACTTCTGGTGGCTCTGCCTCTCACCCACAGTTACACAGGAAGTCACTTTTGAGAAGGTATCTATCTTAATTCTTTTTGGGAATATGACATTGTAGAAAAAGTCATGTGCTTGCTCCTGGTCATGGAAATAAATAGTAATCTAAGACCAAGATGATGTGTTGGCCAGAAAATCAAAGTTTTGGATAATTATAAGAATATATGGAATGTCAAATTCAGCAATGACTCTAACCTACACTGCGAACAAATCTATAAGAATACACAAGGGAAAAAAAAAATCAATTTGTGGATTTGTTTCAGCAAGTACATTGCGCTTTGGATACAAGATAAAACTTAAGAGGGTGCCGTACAGATGGTTAAGTTGTGTTATGAAGAGATACAGCAGAAATATGAAATTCACAAAACTGACACAAAAAATAAATTTTCATATCTGCAAATCTGGGAATAAGCAAACAACCCAGAAAGTTGCCTTTCACAAATGCGCTGTGATACCATCTGGGAGCTGAGAGGAAAGCTTTCCCAGGACTTCACCCGGGTTCACAGGACAGATGGCTTTTTATAAGGAGCTGCTAGGTCACCAGCCCACCTATTCTCAGGACAATGGCCAGCTCCCAGGGTAGCCATGACTGTTATTTTGGCCTTAAGAGAACCAAAGCCCCATATCTTTCCTGTGTCTTGAGCCCAACCCAAGCCTTTATATTGTGTTCCCTTGATTCCTATTATCCTTGAGTGGCAAGAGAGGAGAGGGGTCTTGGAGATGGCCAATAAGTATGATATTTTCTATCTCTGTGTTGCATTCTAATTTTTTTCTTTTTCTAAGCATCTTTAGAGGAAGCAACCTTTTTTATTCAGGCTTCTTTTCCACTGCTCCAGCATGCTACAAGGAAAGCTCCTGCCAAACACTGAACAGTTGCCTCCACTTCTTCCATGTCCCTGTGCATTCAAAGTTTAGTTTCCCTTCAGTTTCTTTACTCTGGGGCCTCCTTGCCGGCAATACTTTCTTCTGGCTGGGCAAATGCTACTGCTCCTCAAGGCCAGGGTTTCACAGATTTCTACATTATCTGTGAAACCCTGCCTGATTGCTTCAGCCCTGACTGAACATACACTTTCTAAAAAATTAGTCAATTATTTAAAATTGAAGTATAGTTGACTTACAATGTTGTGTTCCCTATTGCTGTGTATAACAAAGTGACTCAGTTTTATATATATACACACATTCTTTCTCATATTCCTTTCCATTGTGGTTTATCATAGGATATTGAATACAGTTGCTGCCAAGGACTTTGTAGTTTATCCATTCTACATATACCAGTTTGCACCTGCGAATCCCAAACTCCCAGTCCAGCCCCTTCCAACCCCCTCCCTCT
Source organism: Neotragus pygmaeus (assembly GCA_006410875.1). Taxonomy (NCBI): domain Eukaryota; kingdom Metazoa; phylum Chordata; class Mammalia; order Artiodactyla; family Bovidae; genus Neotragus; species Neotragus pygmaeus. The sequence continues at coordinate 74,084 of SJYV01020764.1, read as the reverse complement.
TGGCAATCACCAGTCTATTTTCTATGTCTGTGATTCTATTTCTGTTTCGTGGATAGGTTCATTTGTGCCATGTTTTAGATGGATGCAACTAGGGACTATCATGGACTTCCCTGGTGTCTCAGCTGGTAAAGAATCTGCCTGCAATGCAGGAGACCTGGGCTTGATCCCTGGGTTGGAAAGATCCCCTGGAGAAGGGAATGGCCACCCACTCCAGTATTCTGGCCTGGAGAATTCTATAGACATTATAGTCCACGGGGTCACAAAGAGTTGGACATGACTGAGCAACTTTCACTTGACTTCACTTCACTTTTCAGGGACTGTCATGCTAAGTGAAGTAAGTCAGAAAGTGACGCTTTTCTGCCCTTGATAAGAAAACCTTGTCGTGTCCTCTAACTGTGTTGTGTTGGCTCCCACAAGTGCCTGAGGGAAAGGACGATGTCTTTAGTACACATGCATGGCACACAACAACTTATTCACTGTCTGAAATGCTAAGCTATACGCATGCTAAGCTAAGCACATGTGATTAATCCTGGGACATATTATAGATGGTCAAGCAAGTTCTTTCATATTTAGGTTGTAAGTGGGAATTCCTTCCATGCTTCTGTACTTGCTCTAAAATTACTTAGCTTTCTAAAATGTAAATTTGACTAAGGTGCTTCTCAGTTTCAAATCTTCAGTGGCTCTGCCCTGCCCCTAGGAGAATGATCGAAAGCCCTTAGCATGGCATGGGCAGCCTTCCATGAGCTTAGACTCATCTCTCACCACTGTCCTCTTCTTCTGGTTGCAGTAATACTAAATTTCTTGTGGATCCCTCATAATATCTTCTCTGATCCTCTCAGGTGGAACTTATCTCAGCTTTCAAAGTGTGGTGGAGACCAATGGCATTAACACCATTTAGGAACTTGCTAGGAATTCACATTCTTGGGCCCCACCCCAGAAATTTTAAGGCAGGGCCCAGCAATCCAGGAAAGACTGACAGCAGGAGGACAAGGGGGCGACAGAGGATAAGATGGTTGGGTGGCATCATCAACTCAGTGAACATGAGATTGAGCAAACTCCAGAAGATAGTAGAGAACAGGGAAGCCTGGCGTGCTGCAGCCCATAGAGTCGTAAAGAGTGGGACACAACTGAGCAACTGAACAACAGTAGCAATCTGTGTTTTTACAAACCATTCAGGGGATTCTGATGCCTAGTGAAGCTCAAGAACCACTGTTCTTTATTTATCTTGGCCATATGTTCAGTACAGAATCCATCATGTGACATTTCACCTATACCTTTACATAATGTCTTTCTCTGCTTCCTGAGGGTATGTTTACCAGAGATACTAGGTACTTACTGAACTGAGTAAAATAAATTTTCCTAGGAAGCTCATGATATTGGTGGCAATACTAATACTAATAATGGTAGTGCTAATTTATATAGCACCAATCTTAAGATTGCCAGGAGAAATATCAATAACCTCAGATATGCAGATGACACCACCCTTATGGCAGAANGTGACCCATGGATGTAGCCTCCCAGGCTCCTCTGTCCATGACATTTCCCAGGCAAGAGTACTGAAGAATACTGGAGTGGGTCGCCATTGCCTTCTCCAGGGGATCTTCCTGACCCAAGGACTGAACCTGCATTTCCTGCGTCTTCTGCACTGCAGGAGGATTCTTTACCATGGAGCCACCTGGGAAGTCATATGTATCTCAGTCTGTTTTAACTATATAATTCTTTCCACCATTCAGACTCTATTAAAGAAAATTATTATAAATTATCCTATTTTAAATGCATTTGATTTTTGCTCTTATCCTTGTTTTTGTCCTATGTTCCAAGAGGTGTTTAAGAAATTGATATGTCAAATTCTTCCATGCTAAAACACTGCTTGTGGTTGGTATTTGGGAAAATTGAGTAATTCTCTCTGACCATATTAGAAGTACACCAGGAATGACTCTATTGTAATGATAGTATGTACAGTCAGACAAAAGATGAAAATCCACATTGGTGAAGGGACGATGAGACCAGAGAATTGAATGATCCTCTTCTACCGTGGGGAGTGGTCATGGATGCAAAAGGACATGGGTGAATGAGGGTGGCTACAGGTGACCAAGAGGCTGAGCAGAAGTCATTTTTCAATTCAGTAGTTACATACCTGGATTCTATAGCTAGACTGCACATGTTATAGCCTGACATCACCATTTTCCAACTAATTAATCTTGGTTTCTCGATCTCTGCATATTATAAGTTTCTGTAAAATAGGTACTAATGGCTTCTACATCAGAATGTGGCTGTGAAGATTATGATGTAACAATGAAAAATATCAGGAATGGTGTCTGATGCATAGCATGTGTTCAAAAATTGTTAGTTATCATTATTATTTAAATTAAAAAGTATAAAAATGAGCACTTAGAAATGAAGCTAAAATAATGGTAACTATTGAGGCAAAAATTACAAACTATAAAAGCAAGTTATCTTATAGTAGGGCAGATGACCAACTACAAGCCTTATTTGATTGCAGTGATTGTGTACTTTTAGTTGCGAGCCAATAATCAATCACTACCAATATATAAAGACTGACTTCAAGAATGGAGTTTGATACTATAATTAATGGTGACCTACTATTTAAGTTAACCTGACATTTCATAATATGCTCAACTGTTATCACAGGGTATGGTAAACTCTGTGAGAACACAGGACACATCTGTGTCATTCACCTCAAGTCTAGAACCATGCCTGGTGCACTGTAAATGTTTAATATATGACTGGTGAGTAGACTGGTATAACATATACTTGTTCATAAACGGTAAACAGTTTGCATAAATAACCTGCATAGTCAACTTAATAAGTGTCATGACTTGGGCAAGATGAAAACTATTTCCAGATTAAGAGAAGGGCAAAACATAAATCAACCAACTGTTCATTCTGCTAGGAAATCACTCCCTATCTATAAGATTGCTCTCTACCTTCTCAGGTAGGGATGTCAGTCAGGTCCAAGTTTGGAGTCTGGGAACTTGGGTTCTAGGTCTGCACTCAAGCACTAGTTATGGGACATAAATTTGAAATTAAATTTTGCCTGGATTAGATTATTTTTAATTCCTTTCCTGGCAGGTATTAAGAAAATGGTAAGACATACATAATATTAGAACAAGTGTGAGGTTTTGAGTAATGGTGAGCTGGAGAAGGGACCAGTGAGAGGTAATTGAGACTTGGATAAAGGACACTACAAAAAGAACGCTGCCAAAAGTTGGGGCATTCTGAAGAGCCGATGAAACAGATCCTACTGAGAAGCACGTTAGAGAAGTTTGAATGGAAACAAGAGCAAGGTGATGGCTCTAAAGGACAGGGACAGCAAAGAGATGGAGGCGATCTGAGGCCCCTAAATGTCTTAGTAACCTTCTAGGAAGCATCAAGGAAAGATAACAGCGTTTTAGAGCCCGTGCTAGAGAGGAGGGATAAGCAGGGTTCTTTGTACCTTGAATATCTTTCTAGATTTTTTTCACACCTCAAACTGGAACAAAAGCTGTACTCTTTACCCACCCCAACTCAGTGCCTGGGTCCATGTGATAAGCCCTTCAGGCCCTTTCTCAAGGTCTCTCGCTACCTTGAAGCACTTCTTGATCAGAATGTAATGAAATCTGGGAAGTGTCAGTGGAATGAGCTGAGCAAAAGGTGATGTACACATAAAGGGGGCAGGGGGGCTGGTATTTTAGTGTAAGTGATGCCCAGTGTGTGGGACAAAAATGTGAGAGTGAGATTTATTTGCCAGAAGAATTTATTTTTCTACCAGTGGTTTAAGCATTTTGCTAGCTTGCTCAGTCGCTTCAGTCGTGTCCTACTCTTTGCAACCAACTCTCATAGCNAGAGGATGCAAATAAATATAATAAAAATAAAAGAAGATATATTATATCTAATACCACAGAAATATAAAAGATAAGAAACTACTATGAAGAATTTACACCAGCAAGTAACACAACTGAAAGAAATTGATAAATTACTAGAAAAATACATTTTCTCCCAAGATTGAATCATGAAGAAATAAATAGCTGAACAGACTGTTTACTAGTTAGGAAATTAAACCATTAATCAGAAATCTTCCAGCAAACAAAAGCTCAAAAGCAAACATCTTTATTGATAAATTTGAAAAAACATTCAAAGATGATTTAATATCTATTCTTCTCACTCTCATCTAAAAGATGAAGAGAAAGAAAACTTTCATAAAATATTTATGAAGCCAATAGTATCCTGATATCAAAATCATACAAGCACTGTATAAAGAAGAAAACTGCAAATCGATATCCTAACTGATAGCTAACTGAATTAAATGACACAATAGAAGAATCATATAACATGATCAAGTAGGACTTGTTGCAGTGGTGCAAGAATGATTCGACATCTGCAAATCAATCAATATGCTATACCACATTAAGAAATGAAAGGTAAAAATATCTAATCAGCTCAAAAGATGCAAAAATTATTTGCAAGATTCGATGCACATTTCTGAATGTGAAAGACTTACATGCTCAAAACTAGGAGACATTGTTGAAAGAAGACCCCTGTATATATTGTCTAAAAGAGACCCACCTCAAACCAAGGGACACATAAAACTGAAAGTGAAGGGCTGGAAAAAGATATTTCATACAAATGGAGAACAATAAAAGGAGTAGCAATACTCATATCAGATACAATAGACTTTGAAATAAAGACCATGAAAAGAGACTAAGAAGGATGTTACATAATGATAAAAGGATCAATCCAAGAAGAACATATAACAATTTTAAATGTATATGCACCCAACAAAGGAGGACCTCAGTATGTAAGGCAAATGCTAACAAGTATGACAAGGGAAATTAACAGTAACAAAATAATAGTGGGAGACCCCACTCACACCTATGGATAGATATACCAAACAGAAAATTAGCAAGGAAACACAATCTTTAAATAAGCCTATGGACCAGTTAGACCTAGTTGTATCTACAGGACATTTCAGCCCAAAACAATGAATTTCATCTTTTTTCTCATGTGCATACAGAACATACTCCAGGATAGATCATCCTAGACCATAAATCTAGCCATGGAAAATTTTTAAAAAATAAAATATTTTAAGCATCTTTTCTGATCACAATGAAGTAAGATTAGATATCAACTACAGGAAAAAAAAAACTATTAAAAATACAAACACATATAGGTTAAACAACACACTTCTGAATAACCAACATAACATAGAAGAAATAAAAAAGGAAATTAAAACATGTATAGAAATGAATGAAAATGAAAACACGTCAACCCAAAACCTATGGGCTTCAGTAGAAGCAGTGCTAAGGGAAAGGTTCATAGCAATACAAGCTCGCCTCAAGAAAACAAGAGAAAAATCAAAGAAATAACCTAACTTTACACATAAAGCCAACTCACTNTGTATAGAAATGAATGAAAATGAAAACACGTCAACCCAAAACCTATGGGCTTCAGTAGAAGCAGTGCTAAGGGAAAGGTTCATAGCAATACAAGCTCGCCTCAAGAAAACAAGAGAAAAATCAAAGAAATAACCTAACTTTACACATAAAGCCAACTCACTCCAATATTCTTGCCAGGAGAGCCCCATGGACAGAGGAGCCTGGTGGGCTGCTGTCCACGGGGTCACACAGAGTTGGACATGACTGAAGTGACTTAGCAGCAGCAGCACACCTAAAGCAACTAGAAAAATAAGAAAGGGAGAACCACAGGGTTAGTAGAGGAAAGAAATCATAAAAATTAGGGCAGAAATAAAATTGCAGCACTGTTTATAATAGCCAGGACATGGAAACAACCTAGATGTCCATCAACAGATGAATGGANATCACCATTTTCCAACTAATTAATCTTGGTTTCTCGATCTCTGCATATTATAAGTTTCTGTAAAATAGGTACTAATGGCTTCTACATCAGAATGTGGCTGTGAAGATTATGATGTAACAATGAAAAATATCAGGAATGGTGTCTGATGCATAGCATGTGTTCAAAAATTGTTAGTTATCATTATTATTTAAATTAAAAAGTATAAAAATGAGCACTTAGAAATGAAGCTAAAATAATGGTAACTATTGAGGCAAAAATTACAAACTATAAAAGCAAGTTATCTTATAGTAGGGCAGATGACCAACTACAAGCCTTATTTGATTGCAGTGATTGTGTACTTTTAGTTGCGAGCCAATAATCAATCACTACCAATATATAAAGACTGACTTCAAGAATGGAGTTTGATACTATAATTAATGGTGACCTACTATTTAAGTTAACCTGAAATTTCATAATATGCTCAACTGTTATCACAGGGTATGGTAAACTCTGTGAGAACACAGGACACATCTGTGTCATTCACCTCAAGTCTAGAACCATGCCTGGTGCACTGTAAATGTTTAATATATGACTGGTGAGTAGACTGGTATAACATATACTTGTTCATAAACGGTAAACAGTTTGCATAAATAACCTGCATAGTCAACTTAATAAGTGTCATGACTTGGGCAAGATGAAAACTATTTCCAGATTAAGAGAAGGGCAAAACATACATCAACCAACTGTTCATTCTGCTAGGAAATCACTCCCTATCTATAAGATTGCTCTCTACCTTCTCAGGTAGGGATGTCAGTCAGGTCCAAGTTTGGAGTCTGGGAACTTGGGTTCTAGGTCTGCACTCAAGCACTAGTTATGGGACATAAATTTGAAATTAAATTTTGCCTGGATTAGATTATTTTTAATTCCTTTCCTGGCAGGTATTAAGAAAATGGTAAGACATACATAATATTAGAACAAGTGTGAGGTTTTGAGTAATGGTGAGCTGGAGAAGGGACCAGTGAGAGGTAATTGAGACTTGGATAAAGGACACTACAAAAAGAACGCTGCCAAAAGTTGGGGCATTCTGAAGAGCCGATGAAACAGATCCTACTGAGAAGCACGTTAGAGAAGTTTGAATGGAAACAAGAGCAAGGTGATGGCTCTAAAGGACAGGGACAGCAAAGAGATGGAGGCGATCTGAGGCCCCTAAATGTCTTAGTAACCTTCTAGGAAGCATCAAGGAAAGATAACAGCGTTTTAGAGCCCGTGCTAGAGAGGAGGGATAAGCAGGGTTCTTTGTACCTTGAATATCTTTCTAGATTTTTTTCACACCTCAAACTGGAACAAAAGCTGTACTCTTTACCCACCCCAACTCAGTGCCTGGGTCCATGTGATAAGGCCCTTTCTCAAGGTCTCTCGCTACCTTGAAGCACTTCTTGATCAGAATGTAATGAAATCTGGGAAGTGTCAGTGGAATGAGCTGAGCAAAAGGTGATGTACACATAAAGGGGGCAGGGGGGCTGGTATTTTAGTGTAAGTGATGCCCAGTGTGTGGGACAAAAATGTGAGAGTGAGATTTATTTGCCAGAAGAATTTATTTTTCTACCAGTGGTTTAAGCATTTTGCTAGCTTGCTCAGTCGCTTCAGTCGTGTCCTACTCTTTGCAACCAACTCTCATAGCGCGCCAGGTTCCTCTGTCCATACGATTCTTCAGACAATACTACTGGAGTCAGTTGCCGTGCCCTCCTCCAGGGGATCTTCCTGACCCAAACCCACATGTCCTGTGGCTCCTGCACTGCAGATGTATTCCTTACCCCTGAGCCATTGGGGAAGCCCCTTAAGCCCTTTAGGAAAATGAATCCACCTAAGTCTGTGCTATTACCCTGGGCTGCAATGGCTTGGGTCAAAAGGGATAATAAACTGAAAGGACACTTATTGATCTCGATCTCATCTGATTTGCACAAAACACACTATGTGATTGCCAAAAATGTCAGCTTTCACCAAAGCTGCAGTCATGGTGACAGAAAAGCAAGAAAAATTCCTGTGCTGAGGAATAAAGCATTGTACTTATTTCTATTTATATGTGTGTGCACACATGCCTGTGTGTGTCTATCTACATGCATGTATACATGTTTGTATGTACATGCAGGTATTTGTATAAATATATGTAGGTATTTGTATAAATATATGCATATACATCAGAGAAGGCAATGACACCCCACTCCAGTACTCTTGCCTGGAAAATCCCATGGATGGAGGAGTCTGGAAGGCTGCAGTACATGGAGTCGCTAAGGGTCAGACATGACTGAGCGACTTCAATTTTACTTTTAACTTTCACTTTTCATTTTCATGCATTGGAGAAGGAAATGGCAACCCACTCCAGTGTTATTGCCTGGAGAATCCCAGGGACGGGGGAGCCTGGTGGGCTGCCATCTATGGGGTCGCACAGAGTCGGACATGACTGAAGTGACTTAGCAGCAGCAGCAGCATGCATATACATATATATGCACTTGTGTCTGCATACGAATAGAAGTGTGGGCTTATGTATGGACATAAATATACATTTCATATCTTCTCCATAAAATACAGGACAATAGGTAGAGATGGATTATTATGACTTAACAGATGGAAAAACTGAGGAACAATTAAATTAGGAGGGTTGCTTAAGTTCTCCTTTTGATTAAGTTCTTCTTTTATTTTATTAACATTTATTTACACTGTATATCAACTCCTTTACTTTTGATAGCACTCTGCAATCGCTTCAGTGACAGCTTGGGGTAGCGATGGGTGAGATGACTGGTCCAGAGATGATTTTATTCAACCAAATTGCTCAAAAGAGAAAAAGTAACACAAACAGTTCTGTATTGAAATCCTGACCCTCCTACTTATCTATCTGTAACCTTGTGAAAGTCAGACTATCTCTCTAAGCCTCATTATTTTCATCTGCCAAACAGGGGATTAAAAATAGGGTCCGCCTTGCAGAGCTGATATGAGGATTAACCAGGACCAATGATTTAAAGAGTTCAATGTGGTGCGTGGCGCAGCCAAGGTTTGATGGCTCACGAGTGGAGCACTGCAGTGGATCCATGGTTTGGCCTCTGCTTTGCTCAGTCCTGTGTATAATCTAATTTTTGAGGACAGCAAATTGGCCTCTCTTCATAAAATATACATCATGGCTACTAAGAACTCCATGGTAAAACAATATTCCAGAGCATTTTTCCTTTTTAAGATAGAGAGAGCTGGCTTCCATAGGAATAAAGAAAGGACTCTGTAAACCATTTGCAGCGACAGAAAAGTCCAGCTTTGAACCCGTGTTTATGTGTGTCGTCATCTCGCCCTCACAGACCCTCCGCCACTGCACAATGTTCTGCCCTTTCAGATGGCAGAGTTACAAGAATGTATAGTTTAAACTCTGCATTTTGCAAAAGATGAACATTATTTTTGAGTCTGGGAAGCTTCAAAATAATTTGATTGCCTTCTGTGTTTTGTCTCATTAGGAAAAGGCAAAAAAGCTCTGCTTTTCTATACCAATATACAGCTTGTGTTTTAATTAAAACAAGAACTAGGCTCATGACCGGGGGGAAAATCATGAAACAGAAACCCTATAATACGTAAAAGGGCTATGGTTGGAGAGTAAGAAGAGGAGTTTTAAACTTGGGTATCTCTTTTGTAAACATCTTTTTCAAATGTATTATGCATTCCCCTTCCCCCTTCCTGCCACAAAACCAGGAAAGAAGCATAAAGGCTGTCAGAAAAGGTTGTTTACAGAATTTTAGCAATACAGGCAGGTTTACAGGAGACAACATTTCTTGTTGGACTTCCTGGTGCAATGATAAAGAATTTGCCTGTCAATGCAAGAGACACAAGAGATGTGGGTTTGATCCCTGGGTCGTGAAGATCCTCTGGAAGAGGAAATGGCAACTCACTCCATTATTCTTACTTGGAAAATTCCATGGACAGAGGGGTCTGGTGGGCTACAGCTCATGGGGTCGCAAAGAGTTGGACATGACTAAGAGAGTATGCATGTACACACATTTTCTGTTATACCAGTGAATTAGCAAGTTGAATACATCTTTGTGGGGTTTTTTCCCCTAATGTTAGCATCTGAATTATATCCACTTAGCCCTTAAAGCAGATATAAATTTATTGCTCCTAGGTTACCTAAATAGACTGAGAACAATCATTTCAATATTTTAGAGGCTATGTCCACTTCTTTTCCCATGAAGACATTATATAGTCTAATATATTCTGACATGTTTATGGTCTTAAACCTGGATGAGATCGAACAACTATAAAATAATCTACCATGTTACAGAGGATGCCAGTTAGAGTAGAGTTTCTTTAGTTTTAAGTGGATTGAAATAGACCAGGATTGTTCATCCTTGGTACTGCCAGCATCTTAGGCTAGATAATTCTTTCTGGTAGGGTATTTTCCTAGACATTGCAGGATGCTTAAATCCACCCCTGGTCTCTACCCACCAAATGCCAGTTATACCTCCCCAGTTATGACAATCCAAAAACATCTCCAGGTATTGTTAAACATCCCCTGGGGGAAGGGTAAAGTTGCCTCAAGTACTGGGGCTAAAAGCAGATATTCCAAAGACAGTGCTCCTAATTCAGTGAGTGACGCTGGGCAAGTTAAACAACATCTCACACCTCAGTTTCCTCATCTATAAAAGGAAAATAATAATTTTCTCTTCTTCAGAGAATTATTGTGAGTATTAAACAAGATAATGCTTAATCCCTGGGAAGTGCTCAATGTTAACCATTATCATTAGTTTACCAAGTCTATGCAATTTCATTTTTTCCCTTCTGGTTTCAGTTTAAATGCAGGTTAAAGATCCAAACAATAGGAATATATCTAAAGGGGGTGAGTTTGAGTGCAGTTACACAATTGCAGATGGAGATCTTTACTTATGTTCCAGAGTGGTCAGGCTATAGAAGCTCAACTATTGCATAATTCTGAATCCTAATTCGCGAAACAGCTTCAGTTATTGCTTAACATATTTTATTATCTTTCAAGTGGAGATTCCTAATTCATCAAAATTATGGGCTGCTGCCAGATGACTCTTCTATAAACACAACTGCTCTATTGTATTTTTTTTTAAAGTCTTGACATGATGCCTGGTCTTTTCCCTGGAGTTCTTTCTTCACCATTGGTCATATAAATATTATTGTAGCATTCATTGAAATAATAACAAAAGCTACCATTTTTAAGAGCAACTTACCGTGTGCCAAGATGAGTGCTTTCTGTATATTACTATTTCACTGAATCCTCGAAACAGTCTTAAAAATGAGGTGGGTATCTCAGCAAGGCAAAGTTACCGTTCTACAGCCAGCAAAGATCAGGACGAGGCTGCAGCCCACACTGGTGCCTTCAAAGCGCCACCCTGAACTGATAATCATAACATGTGTCCCTTTCTGAAACACTTTCTACCTTACCCCCACGACCCACATCATCATTCACTTTCCTTGCTTTTCCCCATTCAATTCAAAATACCTGGAGGGGAGTGGTATTAAAAGAACCAGGCTGTGATCCACATTAAGGGCTAGACTCCACAGGAGATGTGGGTTCCATCCCTGAGTCAGGAAGATCCCCTGGAGGAGGAAATAGCAGCCCACTCCAGTACTCTTGCCTGAGGAAATCCCATGGACAGAGGAGCCTCGTAGGCCATAGTCAATGGGGTTGCAAAAAGTTGGGCATGACTAAGTGATTGAGCATGCATGCATAGTGATTTAGAAAGGGAGAGGGATACCACTCACTTCACATCCATCCTAATGAGGGCGAATAATTGTCTGAAAGCTCAAAGAGGGAAAGGCTGAATTCACATCTAGGAAAAGGTTGGCAGATTCACCCATGGCTGAATAAAATGGGTGATTCATCAAATGCACCCCAGGAATCCAATTCTTACATAGAGTATGCATATTTCACTTAAGGGAAGGAGTAAAGCAGAAGAATAACACGGCTGCCAGACGCATGTGAAAGCCTACGTTTCTGAGACAGTTGCCACTAGTGACCAAAAACCAAGACATCAGTGGAGAGTAAGGTCAGAAAGCAGGTCCGTGTTGGCCCTGGGAATAAAAGGCACATAACTTGTTCAGAAAAGCCACCTTCTCGTCACACACCCTGAGAGTCAGCCCAGCTGGGCTAGGGAGGCTAACACTGCTGTCCTGCCTCTGGTAGAATAGACCATGTGGCCCAGGGTGAGTCACAGGAAGCTCTGAGCAAGCAGGCAGACCATCCACTCACAGCAGCCAGGAGTCAGACTGGAAGCAGCAGGAAGTTTATGAGTGCAGAGGACACTAAGAAGTTCATCAGTCCACAGTACTACAGGATGATCGGGGCCTAAGAGGTCAGCCTGTCCTGTCCTTAGCAATACATGACTCTTCCTCGATGTTCCCAGTAAGTGTCCAACCCATGTTTTGAAAGCACCAGTGACTGAAAGATCTTATTGTTCAAAGACGAATAACTTGGCCATCCTTCAGTCTGTGTCCTTGTGAATGTTAGCGCATGCAGGCTGTGGCACAGCCAGGCATATAAAAGGGACGAATTATGTACCTTATGGACATCTACACCAATCGGGTTAGTTACATTTACCCAATGAATAACTGTGACAAGAAAGAAACAGATTAGGAAGGGGAAGCCCAGTGAGGTTACAAGCTTTCTCATCCAAGCTCACACAAAATGAAGCGGGATTCATTCACTTCCTGGTCAGGAAGGCCCCCAAAACACACTTTGTCTGCCACAGCAGGATTTCTGTTGTCAATTTCTAAATGTGGTAGGAAGAGCTTAGAATATACAGACTACAATAGAGAAAAGAGCCCATATAGATTAAGGCAGAATTTCCTGAAAGCACTGTTTGCAAGGAGCAATACTTACAGAGATGTCATCACTGAAGTCAATTTCATCCAAATCAAGGTATTCAGGGGCTTCCATTATTCTTCTTTGCACATTTTGAGTAACGTCAGCTACTTATAAAGTCCTGGACAAGAACGAAGCACAAGAGAAAAGCAAAAAGGTTAGCTGCTTTATAATCAGAAATCATTTTATTTAGACAAACAAAATGAGAAAAGTAACTGGTACAAGGGCTGCCTTTGAGCACACTTTCACGCTTGCTTCCAATGTCCCCAGCCTGGCTCTCTGGAAGCACAGCTCCTCCAGGCTCCTCAGGAGGGTCCCCAGTGGGTAGCCATGGGTCCTTCACTGTATTTCATTTGTGCCTGTTTGCCTTCGCCAGAACAGTAACTAAGGTCAGACTCTTCCCCTGTGATTAAGGCGGATCCAGCCCACATCTAACACTACACCATGGGGGAATGTATGGGCTTTGAGGATGGGGAGCAAAGCTGGAAATCTGAGGACAACCCTATTCAAGTGTTCATGTGGGCGTATCCTCGGATCCTGGGCATGGAGTAATGAGTTCAGCCTCTCCACGGTAATAACACAAGGACAAGGCAGATACTAACTAACCAACAATAATGAATATTTCAGAATTTGTAGGGCAACCTCCAATTCACCCCTCAAAAAAAGGATCTAAACACAGATTTAAACCACAGAGTCACTGCATCACCCCCGCCTCTAACAGCTCTGCTGCCAGAGCCAGACAGACCTGACACAGACGCCAGAGCGTCCTCGGGCAGGACTTGCCTCTGGGAAGCCCACGGCAGCTCTTTAAACCTGTCAAGGAAGACACATCACCTTCCAGTGCATTTCCCCATCACTTATCACCACCACCGTCAGCGGTGGCAGTGGCACCTACAGATGTCAGGAATAGAAACAAAGATGTCTTGCCGGTGCCTTGCTGGGCAGTTCTCTTCTGCAGAGCAAACTCTGAGGTGCTGGAA
>SJYV01020764.1:35124-59305 GCA_006410875.1 Neotragus pygmaeus | reverse complement strand
CTTCACATCCATCCTAATGAGGGCTAATAATTGTCTGAAAGCTCAAAGAGGGAAAGGCTGAATTCACATCTAGGAAAAGGTTGGCAGATTCACCCATGGCTGAATAAAATGGGTGATTCATCAAATGCACCCCAGGAATCCAATTCTTACATAGAATATGCATATTTCACTTAAGGGAAGGAGTAAAGCAGAAGAATAACACGGCTGCCAGACGCATGTGAAAGCCTACGTTTCTGAGACAGTTGCCACTAGTGACCAAAAACCAAGACATCAGTGGAGAGTAAGGTCAGAAAGCAGGTCCGTGTTGGCCCTGGGAATAAAAGGCACATAACTTGTTCAGAAAAGCCACCTTCTCGTCACACACCCTGAGAGTCAGCCCAGCTGGGCTAGGGAGGCTAACACTGCTGTCCTGCCTCTGGTAGAATAGACCATGTGGCCCAGGGTGAGTCACAGGAAGCTCTGAGCAAGCAGGCAGACCATCCACTCACAGCAGCCAGGAGTCAGACTAGAAGCAGCAGGAAGTTTATGAGTGCAGAGGACACTAAGAAGTTCATCAGTCCACAGTACTACAGGATGATCGGGGCCTAAGAGGTCAGCCTGTCCTGTCCTTAGCAATACATGACTCTTCCTCGATGTTCCCAGTAAGTGTCCAACCCATGTTTTGAAAGCACCAGTGACTGAAAGATCTTATTGTTCAAAGACGAATAACTTGGCCATCCTTCAGTCTGTGTCCTTGTGAATGTTAGCGCATGCAGGCTGTGGCACAGCCAGGCATATAAAAGGGACGAATTATGTACCTTATGGACATCTACACCAATCGGGTTAGTTACATTTACCCAATGAATAACTGTGACAAGAAAGAAACAGATTAGGAAGGGGAAGCCCAGTGAGGTTACAAGCTTTCTCATCCAAGCTCACACAAAATGAAGCGGGATTCATTCACTTCCTGGTCAGGAAGGCCCCCAAAACACACTTTCTCTGCCACAGCAGGATTTCTGTTGTCAATTTCTAAATGTGGTAGGAAGAGCTTAGAATATACAGACTACAATAGAGAAAAGAGCCCATATAGATTAAGGCAGAATTTCCTGAAAGCACTGTTTGCAAGGAGCAATACTTACAGAGATGTCATCACTGAAGTCAATTTCATCCAAATCAAGGTATTCAGGGGCTTCCATTATTCTTCTTTGCACATTTTGAGTAACGTCAGCTACTTATAAAGTCCTGGACAAGAACGAAGCACAAGAGAAAAGCAAAAAGGTTAGCTGCTTTATAATCAGAAATCATTTTATTTAGACAAACAAAATGAGAAAAGTAACTGGTACAAGGGCTGCCTTTGAGCACACTTTCACGCTTGCTTCCAATGTCCCCAGCCTGGCTCTCTGGAAGCACAGCTCCTCCAGGCTCCTCAGGAGGGTCCCCAGTGGGTAGCCATGGGTCCTTCACTGTATTTCATTTGTGCCTGTTTGCCTTCGCCAGAATAGTAACTAAGGTCAGACTCTTCCCCTGTGATTAAGGCGGATCCAGCCCACATCTAACACTACACCATGGGGGAATGTATGGGCTTTGAGGATGGGGAGCAAAGCTGGAAATCTGAGGACAACCCTATTCAAGTGTTCATGTGGGCGTATCCTCGGATCCTGGGCATGGAGTAATGAGTTCAGCCTCTCCACGGTAATAACACAAGGACAAGGCAGATACTAACTAACCAACAATAATGAATATTTCAGAATTTGTAGGGCAACCTCCAATTCACCCCTCAAAAAAAGGATCTAAACACAGATTTAAACCACAGAGTCACTGCATCACCCCCGCCTCTAACAGCTCTGCTGCCAGAGCCAGACAGACCTGACACAGACGCCAGAGCGTCCTCGGGCAGGACTTGCCTCTGGGAAGCCCACGGCAGCTCTTTAAACCTGTCAAGGAAGACACATCACCTTCCAGTGCATTTCCCCATCACTTATCACCACCACCGTCAGCGGTGGCAGTGGCACCTACAGATGTCAGGAATAGAAACAAAGATGTCTTGCCGGTGCCTTGCTGGGCAGTTCTCTTCTGCAGAGCAAACTCTGAGGTGCTGGAAGATTCCATTTTCTGCAACTTGTTTTGCTTATTACAAAAACTGTCTTATGCACTCAGACTTGATAATCTTAAATAATTTATTTTCTCCTCTTTCATATCTCTAATGAAGGGGTAACTTGCTAAACAGTAAGGAATACGTTATTGGAAAGTAAAAATAAATCTAGGCTGATGAGAATGAACTTATCAGTATAAGATCAAGATTGTAAAAATACCTAGTTTTTAAAGGAAAACTCTGACTCTGAAGACACTGATTTCTCATTTTGAGTTAAAAAAAAAAATCTACAAAAATAGCATAGTTGCAGCATAAGAGAGAAAATCACTCTTTGTTCCATACCTCAAATCCATCACTTGACTCAATTTTCCTTTTCTTCCCTTCCCACATGAATACACCATTTTTATATATATTTCATTTATAGTGGACACAGAGTTGATCTAAGAAAGGATTAGGATGCTATTACCATGTACAAATGTGATTATCCATTTAGAATATATATTAAAAGTTCTTCTGAATCACAGAAGGTGTAAGATAAAAAGAAAATCAATGTGTATTTGATGCCTAAATTCAATTTTATTATTTATAGAAATCTAAAAATTGGTTTGTAAGCAAATTGCTTGGTACAAAAATGTATGGCTTTTCCTTTAAGCCTCAAAAAGGTTTTCAGAGAAAAACATGCACACTCATACTTGCAAATTACTCAAAATAACTTTCTCTTCCATTCTCATGGATTCTGAGACAATCCAGACTTGGGATTCCAGCTTGTCAACTAACAGATCTTTCAATTCAACTTCTTTTCACTAAATCTGTACTCTACAGAGAACTGTTGATGTATAGACTCTATTCCCAAGGCTTTGGTGAACACAAGATGATTCTGGATGTTAGGATGGGGTACAGACAGACACAGTATCACCAGAAGCATGGAAACATGAGATGAAGTAGAAAAGCATGAGTCAAAGCTGGGAAACAAGTGGATCTTTCAATACATGAATATAAAAAACTAAATACAAAATGCACATGATCACATCTTAACTAAAGCTAACAGTCACTGAGTCTTCGTTTGAGGTGTTATTGACATTATGAAGAACAATTTGCATTTGAGCATAGACATTCTAATGGAACATATCTAGTGGGTAATATAAATCATGACAATGAGAAAATCTTTATATTTGGTCTTGGAGGTTGACAGTGAGAATCTTTAGTCTAACAGACTGGAACATAAGTGTTACAACAATTCTAGCCCATTACCTGAAGGCCATATTTATCTCAGTAAATAGAATGGTCCCAACTCAGATTAAGTCATCCAAGGCATACAGTATTCTTCTTTGCTCCCCAATGGACCTGCACATGCAGCCATGTCCTTTAACACTCCTAATGCCATCTACAACACAATTCCTTCTGTCTAGCCTCAATGCTTCTTTCTTTCAAGGGGCCACTCTGGAATGATTACATCCTCATTTATAAGGTAGAGAAATCCTTGTGGTTCACCAAATCCGGGTCACATTCCCAGCATCAAGTCCATCTTTCAGCTGAGGGTGAGCCCACAGTTGCCCCAGTGGTCATTACACCATCTCTTCCTTCACCATCTGTCCTTCCACAGAGCACACAGGACCCTCAAGCACTCCCTTCTGAGGAATTAGGGACGTGATGGGAACAGAGTCAGGTTTAGAGCAGCCGCGGCAACTAATCCAACACAATAAGGAAGCTGAGCTGGGCTGGGATGTGCTTTCCTCTTGTGCTCTTTGGGCACCATCTCACCCCCCCTCCATCCCCCACCCCTGCACCAGCCACAGCGAAAGCCAGCAAGCCCCCCTTTTCTGACAGCCCCACGGGCTCTGATGGGATGAACAGCCACAGAGGGCACACCCGAGGCCCAGGAGCCAAGTCTGGCCCACAGATGTGATATGTTTGGCCCCAGCAGTGTTTCTAAAAAATAGACTCTGTTGCCAGCTTGTAGACCTTTGGTGATTTCACATAAAACTGGATTTCTGGCTTCACTTAAAAAATATCTGAAGCTCTGGCAGCACAGGTCTGTGATCCCCACAATAAATAATCGGCTGGAGCTGAGCTGCCGCTGCCCTGTCTAGGAGACATGTGCTCCTCAGCTCTCCCCCGCCTCAGCTCTTCTGCTCATCCACACATCCTGCCTGGCCTTGGGGGCATTTCAACCTTTGAACCTTCAGAGGAATCTAGGATTAAACCTTAAGTGCCATCCTCCCTGCTTTTCTTATTGGTGCCTCCCGTCAAACGATACTTCCTTCATTTGTATTCTAAGGTTGAAACTGTATTCTACGATTGTTTTGAATTCTCATACCACAACAGCAGTGAAACGCAATTTCTCACAAATAAACTACCAGCATGTTACAAGATGTGCTTTTCCACAGCCTCCATGTCATCTCTTAGTATTAAAGAAAGGAAAGCTTCACCAACACAATAAAATGTTAGGAGGTGGGGATTACATTTCCTTCATTATACAACCAGAGCAAGAAGACATCTTTGCCTTGTAGTCACTGGCATTGTGCAGTTACACGGTGCCACTTCACTATTGTGACTGGGGGGAAGGGCAGAAGTTGTGCCAAGGACAAGTCCAGAAAAGAGACCGGGACCATCCTCTGCATGGCCAGCCTGGCAGCTTGGACCCAAGGGGGCCAAGCGGCTCCAGGCCGACGAGAGTGGGTTGACAGACACCTCAGTGGAAAATATTTTTCACCCTCCCCAGAAAGGGCAGTCCAGCTGAAAAGCCTTTACGGGAGATTTTTATTTCTATACATCATAGTTGGCCCTGGACCCCTCCGGGATCTCAGAGCCCAGTCATTTATAAATTTGCACGGCACCCTTACCCCATCAGCCCTGAGCCTACAAGCTGCAATCCCAGGTTCCTTCTCTCCTCTTTTGCCCACTTCCTTCCCTTCAAGCACACCTCTTACAAGACCTGTCTACCCTCAGATACTGTGGACTGGTTGAAATCCTTCCATTTCTAGGTCAGTTGGGCTTCTCTCTTGACTGACGTGGTCAAGTTTTAATCTGTTATGCACTGAGGCATGCATGTCGTGTGTTTCAGCTTTCTTTTTAGGGCAGGGTGGAGAGGTGAAGGTGGAGAGTGGGCAGGAGTGGGAAAGCAGAGAAAGGGAAAGGAAACATTTTCCAACGGCTTAAGTCTACTGCTTTGGGTAGGAAAAATTACAGCGAGGGAAGGAAAACCAATATTAGGACGTGGGGACACACGACTGAGTGGCTGGGACCCACATGCCATGTAGAAGCTTTTGGTGACATGAGGCACCCTTTCTCTTGATGTGTCCAAGGCACCAGAGAAGCTTTACCCAAACTCCAAACTGATGCCAGTTAGAGGGGAAGAGAATAAGGAAGGACAGTAACGAGCATCAACTGTGCACATCTGTAGGATTTTCCCTACTTGCACAGAGTTTTGATAAACTGCCAAGAACAGAAGTCCCTCCAGTGCCTATTAAAATGTACAGCAGGGGCTCTGGCCCTAATAGGTCTATCAACGCCATGTCACCTTCTCATGGGTGACCTCAGTGATGGCCCGACTGGTTCCTTCAAGGGAAGATTCAATTTAGGAAAGAGCTCCAAGTAACTAAGAGTCCAGCTGAATAATAAAAAGTAGGCATCAATTTAAAAAATAGCCTACCCTCTCCACTTTTGAGTGACATTTTTAATTTTTTTTTTTATAATGACTTGAAAACTGACTCTGAAAATAGTTCCAAATGAAGACTTACAAAATCTTTTGGGTAATGAATGGCTTAGAGTGGCCGACAAAATTCCTTGAGGAACTACCCTCATTTAATGTATACATTCTGGTGTGCTTGGCTCATAAAAGGCTCGCTGATTTGCGACTATAGTCACAGATCACATAAACTGCTGTACTGAAATTCTTCTTAAAATGAATTGCCTCACTCCATTTTACAAGGAGTCAGCATGGACTCATTCTGAAGGCTCATGTTACACAGATTTCTCCTCTTCTGCCAAAGTCACTATTGCTACATTTCACCAGTGAACTAGGAGGCCTGGTAATTAAAAGTTAAGTTGGGCTTGTCAAAATAAATGAGCAGGGTACATTTGGTGATGAGGTAACCTTGGTTGATTTGGATCACAGCTTCTTTCTTTAGTCTTTAATTCACCAATAACTTGGGAAAACACCACACTTGCCTACACCCTGACACACACAGCCAAATTCGTACTGGGATACATTTTTGGTTTAAAAGCCTAGGCGTACATATTGAACTTTCTTTCCTTCATATAACAAGAGTTCAAAAAAAAAAAAAAATCACAAACTGCATACTGGAAAGCTTGGGGGGAAAAAGCAGAATATATGAAATGTCGTCCCCAGTTGGCTCAGTAGATTGGCTGGCAAAGAGGCAACTCATTCCAAATGTTGGATTCAGTTTCTCTCACTCTTGATTCAACAGTGGCCAGAGGCATGGCAGTCACTGAATGCCTAGTATTGAGGCAGAAAGATGATAGAGGCAAGAGATTTCTGCTGGAAAGAGGTAACTGAAGGAGAGCCAGGAAGTGCACATGAGGAGAAAGGGGAGGGAAGCACACGCTATGTAGATCCCATCCTTCTCTTCATTTATGGCATGTTCCTGAGAGAACACATTAGGTTAGACCAACACTACTCTCCAGGCCAGTATGGGGGGAGACAGTGGGAAAAAAAGGCCATTGCCATATACTGCGGTCCTTGCTGGGACACATAAATACACAGCGCTGGGCATTTGCAGCAACACAGGTAGAACTTGAGAGTGTCCTGCTGAGTGAAGTAAGTCAGACAGAGAAGGAGAAATATCACATGACACCCCTTATATCTGGAGTCTAAACAGAAATGATACAAATGAACAAACTTAAACGAAACAGAAAGAGACTCATAGACTTAGAAAACAAACTCATGGTTACTGGGAGGGTGCAGGGAAAGGATCGATAAGGACTTTGTGAAGGTCGTGTACACACTGCTATATTTAAAATGGATAACCAACAAGGACCTACTGCGTAGCATAGGGAACTCTGCTCAATGTTACGTGCCAGCATGAATGGGAAAGGGGGTTTGGGGGAGAATGGACACATGTATACGAATGGCTGAGTCCCTTCACTGTTCACCCGAAACTACCACAACATTGTTAATTGGCCAAACTCCAATATAAAATGGTTTTGGTGTTTAAAAGGAAAAAAATACACAGCAGTCTGAGTCACCTGAGACCTTGTAGATGNTTGGGGGAGAATGGACACATGTATACGAATGGCTGAGTCCCTTCACTGTTCACCCGAAACTACCACAACATTGTTAATTGGCCAAACTCCAATATAAAATGGTTTTGGTGTTTAAAAGGAAAAAAATACACAGCAGTCTGAGTCACCTGAGACCTTGTAGATGAGGGAAGTGTGTGCAGTAGAGGTGAGGTCTAAGCTGAGGGCACAAATGGTGAGTGAGTCGATGGGGCAGAAGGAAGTATTCTGGGTACAGCTGCTATACAGGGGGGCGGGGCGGCGGGGAGGCCTGGAGGTGAGAAGAATCCTGAAGCAGGATTTCCAGAAAGATGGGTAACACAGATTTAACACCTGCTGCTGTTTTGCTTCAAAAAATGGGTCTTGAAGGGTGATAGCTGGGGTGGGTCGATAAGCACAGTCGGCAGGAGAGTATTTCCAAAGTCAGAGTAAAAACAGAGCGCGTGCGGGAGGAACAAATTCTCTGGCACGTCTGGAGAAAGTACAAGCGAGTATTTGCTATCTAACAGGGGGCTTTAATGTAATGTATTGAGCCCACTCCAGCTCCAGGAAAGGGGAGCTGCATTTCCGGTGTGAACAANTAAACTGAACTGAAGAAAGCTCAGACAAACCACTTCCTGGGATCAAGCCCACAGCTCTTCTGATTTGCATCTTCAGTTCAGTTCAGTTCAGTTGCACAGTCGTGTCTGACTCTTTGCGACCCCATGGACTGCAGCATACCAGGCCTCCCTGTCCATCACCAACTGCTGGAATTTACTCAAACTCATGTCCATTGAGTTGGTGATGCCATCCAACAATCTTATGCTCTGTCATCCCCTTCTATTCCCGCCTTCAGTCTTTCCCAGCATCAGGGTCTTTTCAAATGAGTCAGTTCTTTGCATCAGAAGGCCAAAGTACTGGAGTTTCAGCTTCAACATCAGTCCTTTCAGTGAATATTCAGGACTGATTTCCTTTAGGATGGACTGGTTGATCTCCTTGCAGTCCAACCAAGGGACTCTCAAGAGTCTTCTCCAACACCACACTTCAAAAGTATCAATTATTCGGTGCCCAGCTTTCTTTACAGTCCAACTCTCACATCCATACATGACTAATGGAAAAACCATAGCCTTGGCTAGATGGACCTTTGTTGGCAATTAATGTCTCTGCTTTTTAATATGCTGTCTAGGTTGGTCATAACTTTCCAAGTAGTAAGCATCTTTTAGTTTCATGGCTGCAGTCACCACCTGCAGTGATTTGCATCTTAGACTGCCCTAAAACATGGCTGTGTCTCTGAACCATGTGAGCCAAAATTCCACAGGCATCCTCAGTCCTGAGCTGTACTGCTTTGGGTATGCAAGAATTGTAACTTCAAATACATTGCTTGTTCCTCTCTCCAGTCGAGTCTAAAGAGAATGGTAGGCATGATCATCTTTAAAGGAAAGTATATAGACCTTTGTGTACCTAACATACCTTATCCACAGGTATCTCTGAACTGGCCTATAAAGCATTATATTCCATAGCCAGTTGGTTTACTACCTCAAGCTCATCTTCAAAGAAAATTTGATTATGACCATCTTTCCTTATGTCTTATTGGAAAGACAAGCAAATCACCACTGTATAGGCTGTGTTTCTTTGTAGTTTTTAAAAAAGAAAATGAAGTATATTTGATTTAAAATATGGTCTTATTATAGTTTTGGGTCCTAGCCTATAGTTTAAAATTCTTGCAAATGATTTTGGGGTATTTCATTATTTTTAAAATCTGACACTGAGAATGAACTAACTTATAGCAAAATTTTAGAACCTGAAAGGACCTTCATTTTTAAGCCCTAGTGCAATGGTACTTTTAAATTTGTATTTGTGTGTGTATCCGTCCCGGGGGGTGAGGGGTGGGGGCAGAGAGATTTAAAGTGGGTTTAATATTTAAAATTCTTTTGGAGAGAGGAAGGGAAGAACCCATGTTCACAGTATCTACACAAGAGAAGACAAAAAGAATGTAGAAAAAATATAAACATATGTAAATACAAGAGAATATATATTGTGTTCAATATACTTAAGAAGGCCACAGGCAAACTGGAATATACTGACAGAGTGAGGAAGTCAAGACAGCCAGTGGCTGGCAAGCTCTACCTCACATGGCATGGCTAAAGAAATGTCTAACGGGGAGAAGAGAAAAGCACTCCTCACTCTCTAAGAACCTAGAAAGCCATCAGGTAAGAGGAGGATTTGCCTTCAAGGGTAAGAAACTTCTTGAAGGAAGTTTCAGGGATTCCAGTCTCAGTAAATACTTCTTACTAATGGTGTTTGGAAAGGGCATAAATGGAATGGGCTCCTTGATAAGATCACAACCACTGTGGCAAGAAACTGTTCATTCAGAGGTTTGGAGGGATTTTCTGAGGGAGAAAGATGAGAATCTTGCATTGAAAGAAGGGACAGATGACCTTCTAGGCCAGAGATTCTGTGAGGCCCAAACCAAGACTTCAGGATGGTCCTGACCAACTGTGAGCCCTCTCCAAGGTGTCGACATGACAAGCTTTGTTGAACTTCCCTTCTACCCTATTTCATCTATCATCCTGATTCTACCAGGAGTGTAGATGAAATGTGGAGGTTAAGGGAGAGGAAGAGAGTGAAAGAGAGTCAGAGAGTTAAAGTGAACATAATTTTAAAAAGTGAACTGCAATGTGGTTCATTCAGTGAGAATATGATTTACACTCTGTTGTAGATGAAAACATCAATTCCACAAGGACAAAACTATGACCTAATGAGGCCCAAACCAGAAGACAATGTCTGAGGAGGAAAAGGAAACATGTCCAGCACTGGGAAGCTCAGCCTGGGTGTCCGCCAGCCATGCCTTGCACTGACTTCTGGAAAGAAACTATGGAACTAGATCCACTACTCAGTTATGTACCGGAAACTCTCCAAATCCAAGTTCCAGATTTTTGGCACACCTGAAGTGGTCATGCTTTCCTCTTGATTCTGCAAAGATTGCTTGATTTTTACAGTGGATTTGTTTGGCAATTATTATTGGGAATGTATGCAACACAGATGACAATCCTGATTCCCATTTTAGACAGCCACAGACATAACAGCAATGTGTACAGAAGCACTAAAGACTGCATCAGGTGTCCGTCATCTTGGCTTTGTTCTCACACTTCTAATTGCTTGTGAGGATTAAACTTCTGAGTAACTCTAGGCCAGTGGTTCTCAAAGTTCAGCCTGCATGAGAATCAACCAGAAGGCTTATTAAAAACAAGTTGCTGGGTCCACTTGCCCAAATTGTAGCTCTGGGCTGGGGCCTGAGAATTTACATGTCTAACAAGTTCCCAGATGATACTGATTCTGCTGGTCCCAGAACCACATTTGAGAGCTACTACCTAAGATCAATGGCTGGTCCCAGCCCCGGCTACATCTGCACTTAATTAAAAGATGGTGACCTCTTCCCTACATCCCCCATCTCCACAGATGTTAACTTCATTATATAGGATCCATGCATAGTGCCCTTTTGATTAAACTTCCTCGGTGCACTCAACTAAGCATTTCCCATGAAGACCACCCAGAAACCTCAGAAGGTCTTAAGTCTCTGTGTGTGTGTATTTTAATTCTCAGTGCTATACAAGGGACAAGACATGGGCCTATCAAACCCTACAAAATTTGGGCCTTGGTTACTTTAAAAATTCCTTTCTTCATAGCACTTCATGGCAACAAAGATGTTCTACGTTTCTCCTGTTAATGAGACCCAGGTTTAAAATTTCAGAAAGAGCCTTTTCAGAGCAAGAACCCCAACTTAGGGGCATCCAGTCACTAGAACCATAATGCAATTAATCCTAAGTCTACTCATAAAGAAGGAAAATGAAATGCAAGAATTGAGTAAAAATTAACTTAAAATTCAATGTTTATACAACATATATGCATCATAAGATATATAAAATTATTATTTATTGAATCTGAAGCAGTCCAAATGGCCACCGGATAACTGTAAAAAATAAAATCCTGGTCATGTATTTTAAATTATAATGTGCTTATTTTTATTAAATCCAAGTTCAGAAAAATAGGTTATTATGGATACTTGTCAATTCTTCCAATTAAAATGTACCAACTTAATAGCCAAATGAGGAAATAAAGTCTCTTAAAATAAATATCTCTTTTTTTCTGAAGAAGAGTAAAGTTGCATTTTAAGGTAATTAAGAAAGAAGATTTGGTTAAATGTCTGTAGTAACCAAATATTTGCACATCCGTACATATAGAAAGAATATGATTTAGCAAGCACTGATTGTTTCATCCAATGGTTTTCTCTAGCCATATTTACTAAAAATAATTAGAGGAAGGCAAATGAACAGAATCTGCTTCTAGTTCAGGTGAGGTACCGTGATTAAAAGTGCAAAAATGAACACTGTATACTAAACTAATGCACTTCCAATATATGTCATAGCATGTCAAGAAAAAACACAAGATGAAAACGCAAGATTACTATTAAGTACCTTTAAAGGAATTCAGCTAGGCACTGTAACCCTCAGTTTTTACAGTATGCTGCTTTTTAACATAGTATCTTAAACAGAGTTTGTTGAGTTCACTTCCAGACTATGATCATTGTTGGGTCCGACACTAAAAACTGTGGTATTGTCTGAAATCACGAATGTTGAGATGGCTATTTTTCTTCAACTTATAATAACTTCAGGTTCAAAAATCTTCTTCTTGCACTGTTTCCCTCAGAAGTCTTTTTTTGAAGAGAAGTCCTTTCAGAAATTATCTGTTGATAAGGGTTGTGGAAGTTTGGCCTGACTCCCCAAAGTTAAAGCAGAGGTTTTTTTTCGCCATTAAGCATATGGAGAGAGAATAACATTTGCAGGTTGTGGTGTGGGTTTTTTCTCTTTGGCATCACAGAAGGACACCAACTTCATTCTGTAATTCACCAGCATAAGCAGAAAAGGACTGAGCGCAGAGAAGCCTGAAGAGAGGGCTGTGAGAACAGCTGGAAAAAAGACACAGGCTGCCAAGCCTTTCAAGAAATAGACTAAGATAAAATGAGAAATCCAAAGTGGAGTGATCAGCCACATCAATAAAATACTAAACTTGGCCCCTCTAAGGATTTCAATTTCTGAATCATTGTCTCCAATCCAGATGTCACCATATGTCATCTTCTTTCTCTCTGAAAGCAGAAAAGACATCCAGAAACAGACAAAGACTAAGGTGGCTAAAGGAAGAATATCAATCAGAACCAAAAACACTTCCCCATAGAAAAACTCTACTTGCTTGTTTCCAAAGTCAGTTAGGCAATCCATGTGAATCCTGTTTGTTGACAATGGGTCTGTATCATTTCCTGCATTCAGGTATTCTGATTTTCTAGTATAGAGTAAAACTGGGAGGTATACTGCCACACCTGTCACCCAAAGTGCAGAAACCACCTTTAAGGAATGCTTCTGATGGTCCGGGTTTGGAGGCTCACTCAAGGGGTGGACAGTCTGGTACAGCTTCTGGTGGTAGAGCAATGCAAAGTGTAACATGAACCAGATGGCCAGGGATGTCGTCAGGGCTCCCGTGAAGCGCAGAACTTTGCAGGCAGCTGAATCCAACGTGCAACCAGAAGAATAAACAATTTTCGTGACATTCACCACCAGGTTCTTAATGAGGTGGACAAATACAAGACTGAAAATCAGAAGAAAGGATGTCTCTAGACGCCCAGTCATACACTTCCTTGTAGAATAAAATAAACACAGGTTTCCAACAAAGCTCACAAGGATTAGAAGGATGCAAGTGATGATTTCAAGCACATCCACAGAGGACTTCATGGTAAATGGCGAGTCAGTGAGCTCAGATGGCTTCTTCTTCAGTTTGAGTCATAAGGCACTTGGAAAACTTTTAAGAAATCTTTAGTAAGAAGACCTGGGTTTTTCTAAGCCACTACATTGACACACTCCTCAACTGGTGTCACTCTAATAGTTCAGAGATGGTCTGTAACAGAATTATGTTTGTTCCAGTGCTGGGCCACTGGAAACAAAACAGCTTCTCAAGAGGATTCTGTTTTCTCATCTCTAGGGATTCAACTCTAATGAGAAAGTTCTAGGTATCATCACTTAATTAAAAGTTCTCAGAAATGTATTTATAGCACTGTAATGCAATTTCCTAGATACAGTGTGATATAATTTTCAACAACCATGAGGGAGAGAAGAAAATTAACCGTGTGACAACAAAGGAAAGGTGGCCAGAGGTTGAAATGACCCTTTCCACTCAAAAAATATTAAAGAAGTGGGGGGTGTTTGAGTAACAGTGAAGGTTTCCAAATAACAAAATTATGTGTTACTGATGACATTAATAACATGATAGAAATTTATGAAGCATAGCAGTTTTCTAATGTCTCTACCATTTTTGCAGAACAGGAATACTATTACCTGTTCTGATGATCTCTTGGGGTTTGTTAGGGTTACAAAACAGATGATAGAAAATACTTGTGAGGTCATAGGGAAGGGAATAAAGAAGACAGGGAGGGGAGGAGAAGGGAAGGGAAGGGAGAACATAGGGAGGAAGGGAGACATTTTTACAAACATGGGCACTATGTCCAAGACCAAATCTTTAAACTACTGGTTAAACAAACAATCTGACATTCAGAAGTCATTAGGGAGACCCACCACTCAACCCTCCACCTCCGTACCCCAACTGAGCACAAGCAGCTAGGAAAAGATTTCTGCCCTCAGAGCAAGGACAGAAAGACGGCACTGAAACATGCTGCTCAAGTAATCACTTTCTGGATGAATTCTGTTGGTCATTCCCAGGACAAACTATTTTCCCTCTATACTATATGCTTGTAAATTTCATTTTCAATTATCCTATCTTGTACTGTCACAACACATGCTTTCCTCTGACCCAGAGGTGCTCTGGAGCCAGCTTGTACTGACTTGAGCAACTGTGCGCATCTCTTCCCACCTATGCTCAGCAACTATGGAGCAGTCACTTGGAAGCGTGAAACTGGGTATCCCAAAAGTATTTACACCATGGAAATCAGCAAATGCTGCAACTCAGGGCTTTTGGTGGGGGAGGAATTGTTTTACTAGGACAATACTGGCCTGACCAAAAAATACAGAACAGAGTGATAAGATATGAGCTGGTATTTTACCTACATAATGATAAGATCAGTATTAGCTATGTTTTTTTCCAGTAGTCATGTATGGATGTGAGAGGTGGACCATAAAGAAAGCTGAGCACTGAAGAATGGATGCTTTTGAACTGTGGTGTTGGAGAAGATCCTTGAGAGTCCCCTGGACTGCAAGGAGATCCAACGAGTCCATCCTAAAGGAGATTAGTCCTGGGTGTTCATTGGAAGGACTGATGCTGAAGCTGAAACTAATACTTTGGCCACTGCGAAGAACTGACTCTTTAGAAAAGACATTGATGCTGGGAAAGATTGAAGGCAGGAGGAGAACAGGTTGACAGAAGATGAGATGGTTGGATGGCATCACCGATTCAATGGACCTGAGTTTGAGCAAGCTCCGGGAGTTGGTAAGGGACAGGGAGGCCTGGCGTGCTGCAGTCCATGGGGTTGCAAAGAGTCAAACACGACTGAGCGACTGAACTGAACTGAACCCTTTCAATAAGGGTATGTGTAAGTGGTTTATAGCAGTGTTAACAAGTAGGAAAGTTGGACCTTACAATTCCTCCCAAGGGAGGTAAGCTTGAGGGCTGACACTTCCTATTAAACTCCTTATCCCCAGTTGGCTGTTAAGACAGGTAGCCAACTCAGAGTCCCCACACCACATTTTTCTTCCCTAAGAAACACCCATTACCTCAGTGTCAACTGCAGTCAAACAGGCACCTCTGAATTTATAGTAATAATGATAACAATAATACAGTAATAACACAATAATATTGCTCAAATTGGTTACCATTTATTTAACATAAATTTGGGCCAAACGCTGTTTTGGTGTTCTGCTTTATAAATGTGATGTCATTTAATCCTTAATATCATTCTTATTTTACTAATGAGAAAGTAAAAGACCAGAGAGGAAAGCAAATTGCTCAAAGCTGCGAAGGAACAGATACAGGAATCAAAGTCAGGTATGACTGATTCTGAGACCACTGGTTCTTCATCACCACCTCTCCACAGTGCTGTCAGAATGTGGGTTTTCTGTTGGTGGTTCTTGACCGTTTCCTAATCATTTACAATTGGTACACCCAACCTACAGAGCCCATAATATGCACCTCTTGATAAGAGTTTTCTTGGGTTTATAATACACAAGTCATGTAGAGTTTTTGGATAGCAGTCTTCTCCCTTCTCCTTCAATAATAATAACATACATTAGGGGCATTTACACTTTTGAATATCATAAGACCTTTAAACATTCTGTACACCAGTTCAAGATGCCTTACATGAAACAGAAAAGGGTTGATACCAGCAGAAGTGAGGCCCCCATTCCTGACCATATTAAGCAGAGGCACAATGACCACCTGGAGTGAGTCTGTAGATTCTTGAAAGTGAAAGTGAAGTCACTCAGTCATGTCTGACTCTTTGCGACCCTGTGGACTGTAGCCCACCAGGTTCCCCTGCCCAAGGAATTCTCCAGGCAAGAATACTGGAGTGGGTTGCCATTTCCTTCTCCAGAGGATCTTCCCAACCCAGGGATCAAACCCAGGTCTCCTGCATTGCAGGCAGATGCTTTAACCTCTGAGCCACCAGGGAAACAACCCTAAATAGCAGACAACATACAGCCACCTTAAGATTTAATTTTGCAGTAGGGAATTAAGAAATTGTCTATGTGATGCTATTTTTCAAATATGCTGACATAGTAACAATTTATGGCAAATACTCTTAGAGCTGAGGGCTAAGGGTAAAAATGCTTTTTAAACCCCCTTCTCTAAAGGCTTACACAAACATTTGTTTTTCAAAGGATTAGCAAACATGTAATATGTTTCTTGGCAGCCCAGCAAAAGTGTAAAATATAAACGTCATTTTTTCCCTTCAAGGTTATTTATATATCTTGATGGGTGTCTATTAAAAATAGCACATATTAAAATATAAGGGAAGTGAAACTGATTTTTGTGAATGTTGTCTTGACTGATGGATAACGCTTTTGTTAACCATGGCACAGTATGGCTAAGGAGGCACCTCTGTAAGACTGCCTCACTTGTCTACTGAGAACTGCTGTGTGTCCAGCTCAGCACTGGACTCCAATGGTGATGCACAGAAATGGAGGCCGCTGTCCCTGCCTTCAAGAGGTGTGCAGTCTAGTCGTAAGAACACGCTGAAGTTTAAGGCTATGTTAATAGATATTATTTATATTACGTGTATGGGGCTTCCCAGGAGGTGCTAGTGATAAAGAACCCGCCTGCCTGCCAGAGCAGAAGACATTAGAGATGTGGGTTCGATCCCGCAGTTGGGAAAATTTCCTGGAAAAAGGCATGGCAACCCTCTCCAGTATTATTGCCTGGAGAATCCTGTGGACAGAGGAGCCTGGTGGGCGACAGTCCGGGGGTCGCAAAGAATTGGATATGACTGAAGCGAATCAGCACACACACACACTCAAACCTATTATATATACACATACACACGTATATATCATTTAAGATAAATTTAAATAAATTATTTACTAATCACTAATAAATCATGAATAATCAATGTGATAAACTGTGTGGTCATGAGTACAAGAATAAAACACTCAATAGAAGAGAAGACCTCCTGTGGCCAGATCCATGTTTAATCTCCAATGCACAGGAAAGGAAACTGAAGTGTGGAGACCCAGCAGAAAGAGGCGGCTCAGAACCTCAGACCTTTTGCTTTCAACAGATCTTTTTGAAAGAGAAAGGGAAGGGGGAAAGCAAAGCTGACTGACTTGTGAAGCAGAAGTGTTAAGAAACCTGGGTGCCAACCCAAGGCTCCCCCGGAACTGCAGTGATGAGCTGCTGACGGCAGAAAGCCCCTTTCTGAGAGGCAGGAATAGGGCCCAGAGCAGGGGGGCCCAGGAAGCCCACCTACTATCCTCCTCCTCCAAGGACTGCATCCTCCCTTAAGGAAGGTAACTGTCCTGTGTACATTTCAAGGAGGAAAGGAAAAAAAAAACAAAACAAAAAAACTGTTTCCTTTGGAAACTAAACACTGGCTCTGCCAATCCAACTTCACTGAGGTCATTTGAGAACTGAGGAGTTCAAAGGTTCTCTACAGCTTCGATTTACTTTGGCATAAGATTTAACAGAAAAAGAACTAAAGGAGAATTTATATGGCCCAGGCTGTTTTCCAAATCGCAAACTGCTAAAGTTATTTAGAATTTACTTTAACTTGCAATCACATGTAAAGTGGCTCAGATGTAAATGCTTTCCGTGTGGCTTAAGGCAATCTAGGTTTCCTCAAATGCACATGTGCGATTCTAATAGTAAAGATCTGGATTCGAAATCTCAGAGTATTTACTTTGGGTTGCTCATGATTAGAGGCTGCTGTTAACTTTATGCAATGTTGGGTGGGAGTAGAAGAAATAAAACAAGCTGCCTTCATTTGGGCATTAAGTTCTCACAGTAGCGCTAAGATAAACAAATCTTGCAGGCTGAGGGAAGGGCATTTACTCCTTTAAATTGAGTATGTAATACAAATCAATGTCTTTTAAGAAGAGATGCCTGAAACTTGATTCTAAGTCTGGATCTACAGGAGGGCACTGATCTATTGTGATGATCAGTATAGCACGTATGGAAGAAGGGCACTCCTTCTGGAGAGTGGCGCTGCTCTCGCCAAGCAGGATAATCCACTAAGTCACAGAGAGATGCTGCTTGAAGCTGTCTGTGGCCAGGAACAAATTGATATTTGCATTTTTATATAGAATGAAATGGAGGAAATTACCAAATCCTTTATCTCGTAATCAATGGCTGCCTGTAGGTTGTTTCAATTCTCTCCAAGGCAGTGATTCTGTGATTGGGGCCTGGGTAAGACTGAAAACACCCTAGCTCCAAATTGGAAGTGACTGGAAAGCAACTTCAGGCCGGCTGGGGGCAGAGCAATTAAATGGTAATTGCCTTTTAGATATACTAATGTTGCTAATTATATTAGTGTGCTAAGTGCTGGGAAATGCGGGTAAGAGCTCCAGGCCGCTCTGGTGGGGAAAGGGAGCTCAGATTGATTAAGCGTGGCACTGAGCTGGACCCTCTGCATATGTTCTCTCCTCAAATCCTCTCAGTAACAGGAAAGGAATTGCTAGCTTCAGTAGAGCTGAGGAACTTGCTTGCTTGGCTTCAGTCGTCCCTGACGGAACCATGAGTCCCACCAGGGCTACGGGGCCCCACAGAGCAGGGGTGGGCAGGGCCTTGAGCGGGAATGGGGACATATACTGGATTCAAAGCTGAAAGAAAAGTGGTAGGTAGCAGAGACTAAACTGAGAGAACTGGAGAACCAGGCCGTGAAGAAACAGTCTGCTGGAATGAGGACCGTGGTGGGGGGTCTTTCCTTGCTGCGTGTAGAAAAAAAGGGCCCAGGATGGGGAAGCTTTGTGGGCAGAAGCTGGGGGAGCCTCTCCATCAGAACATAGGAGGCTAGGAGCTGCCATTGCCGAGAAGAGTGGCCCCCTTGTGTGAGGCTGAAAGGCTTGCAGAAGCAGGAAGTAAAGTGGAGCGGGCAGTACCTACACAGGACTTCACTCTCTAGGGCAGCCTCTGAGAATGGCCAAGTCTGTCTGAGGGAATCCGAACTTGTCCCTAGGGACCTACACATGACACTCCCTAGGCCAGCCTCTGAGAATGGCAAAGTCTGTCTCTAGGAATCCGAAGCTATAAGACCTGGGTTAAATCATGAACAGATTGTGAAAGGTTTGTCAGGTCACATCTGTTCTTAGCCTCAGATTCCTAATAAAGGTTTCCCAGAGACAATGAAAGTCGCTCAGTCGTATCCGACTCTTTGCAACCCCATGGACTATTCAGTCCATGGAATTCTCCAGGCCAGAATACTGGGGTGGGTAGTCTGGAGAATCCCATGGATAGAGGAGCATGGCAGGCTACAGTCCATGGGGTCGCAAAGAGCTGGACTTTCACTAACACTTATATATTGGGCTCAGCTGGCAAAGAATTTGTCTGCAATGCAGGAGACTTGGGTTCAATCCCTGGGTTGGGAGATCCCCTGGAGAAGGGAATGGCTACCCACTCCAGTATTCTTGCCTGGACAATTCCATGGACTATACAGTCCATGGGGTTGCAAAGAGTCGGACATGATTGAGCGACTTTCACTTTCTTTTAGAGACAATGAAATATATATAGTTCTATGTGTATGTATATAAGTGTGTGTATAAACAAGCATACCCATATGTTTGTATGCATATGAAGTGTGTGTATGGTGTGTGTAATAAGGTTAGGATAGGTCAAATGAAATCATGAACCCAGTCTGAAGGCTACAAAGTCTTGTGTAACTGCCAGTTTTTGTGAGTACTTATTTCCTAAAATCGTAAGACAGTCATAGAGGTGCTTTCTGCTTGTAAGTGGGAGGTGCTACATGGCTCTTTGCCAAAGGCTGGAATTCCAAATGCACTGTCTTTGCAGCCTAAGCTCAGTTCCTTGGCAGGCAGTTGTGGAAAACTCCCCCCACCTTCTCCCGGCTTGACTCCAGCCCTAAGTCCCTTGGTCTACATCTCTACTCTATTGTCTAAGGATTAACCCATCACTCTCGTCTTTTTGCACCTGACCACACACATCCTCAAGTCTCACCAACCCGACAAGTATAAACCATCCCAGGGACTTTCCTGGTGGTCTGGTGGCTAAGACACTGTGGTCCCAATGCAAGGGACCCAGGTTCAATCCCTGGGCAGGGAACTAGATCCCACATACTGCAACTAAGAGTTCACAACTGCAACTAGGATAGAAGACGCCCCGTGTCGCAACTAAGACCCAGCGCAGCCAAATAAATAATAATCAAAAAAGCCCATCCCAGCTTTGGATTCCATCCCATCTCTTCTCTCCTCTCATCTGAACATCTCAAGAGGGGCATCTGCATTCATGTCTCTTTTTACTTCTTAACCCACAACAACTTTCTACTTCTTCTAAGGTCAGCTTCTACACTAAATCCAGTAACACCTGGACTTGTCTGATAGTCTTCCTCCTTTTCCTGTAAAGGTCTAATAAAAAATTAGGTCAAAGGTCTTGGTCCACTGTTGGTATACACCAAAAACTAACACAACATTGTGAATCAACTATACTTCAATTAAAAAAAGTCTCGCAACTATGTCAAATATCTGAACAAGAAGAGGTTGAACACAGATGCTTATTTTTTTAGATGAATTAAATGTGGTGGGTTGCTTTAGGACATTTTTCAGCTTCAAATCATTTAAAATCAATTAAGAGACGTACTACAAGTTGTCACCAGTTTCTTGCACCATCCTAGGCGTTATGGCAAATAGGGATTATGTCTTCCTTCTTCCTTTTCCCCTTTGTACTTAAGCCATGTTGGAGCCTCAGTTTAAACACTCAGGCTTACTTCTAGTTCCACATTGATTTCCCCTTTTTCTGGGCCTGACTCTTCCAGGTGAGGTAAAGGGAGCAAATTTCAACCATCAGGGCCCTGGTCAGTCTCAGCCTCCTTCCACAAAGTCTTCCAGGGAAGGAACTCTGTCACTTGCACACCAAGTCCCTTCTGGGAAGCAATGACAACTGGTAGAACAGGCTACACAGCATGGATATGTGACTTCTTGAACTGTTGGCAGTAAGTGCAACAAAGTTAGGGAGACAACGGAGAAGTCATGGTACCTAGAAATTCAATGTTTCAAACATAGCTTCTTTTCCTTTCAACCATATAGTTCATCTGTGACTCAAACCCTTATCAAACTTTCCAAACTCCATCTGCCAAGGTGAAGACAGTTGGAGCACAAGTTGCTACATTATTCAACTCATGTGCATGCGTTTGTTGTTATATCATTGTGGCGGGGGTGGGGTGGGGTGGAGCACTTCCAAGGCTTCTGAGCATGGCTCTCGCTCAGTTCAGCCTCAGTTGGACTGCTGCTTCACTCGTCAAGCTCCAGTTGAGTCCTTGGCTCACTCCCTTATTACCTAGTCATATGTCGACATTCTCCAGTTTCCACCTCTCCCATTTAAGCTGATTCTGCACTTGGTAACCAGTACATGTTCCTACGAGTTCTCTGACTTCACACATTCCATTTCTACTGATAAGCCTTAAAATTTCCTTGCTCTAACTCACTTCAGTTCTCTTCAGTCGACACTGCAGTTCCCTGCACATCTTTGAGCTTCACAGAGGACAAACCTGGCTCTCCACCATTTGCTCCATTCCTGGGGTCAAAAAATACCCCGATTTCTGAATTTCCAACATATCCCCTGTGGTGATTTATAGTGGTAGTCCTTGTACCTCAGAAGGCAATGACATTTATATTCGCCTCACACTCTTGACAGATCTCTACTCCATCATCCAATGATCACAGGCATGTAAGTGATAGAGACTTGAATCTTCATCTGTAAAATAGGAATTTGACCTCTGAGGGTTTAAAAAAAAATTTTTTAATTGAGGTATTGTTGATGTACAATGTTGTGTTAGTTTCAGGTATACAGGGCCTCCCTGGTGGCTCAGATGGTAAAGAATCTGCCTGCAATGCAGGACACCCAGGTTCGATCCCTGGGTTGGGAAGATCCCCTGGAGAAGGAAATGGCAACCCACTCCAGTATTCTGGCCTTGAGAATCCCATGGACAGAGGGGTCTAGTCCATAGGGCTGCAAAGAGTCAGACACGACTGAGTGAATAACACACACCTAGCCCACATATAGCAAAGTGATTCAGTTATATATATATAAGTATCTGAATATATAAACTTTTTTCAGATTCTTTTCCATTATAGGTCATTATAAGATATTGAATATAGTTCCCTATGCTATATAGTAAGTCCTTGTTGTTTATCTGTTTTGTATATAGTAGTCCAACTCTTTGTAACCCCATGGACTGTAGCCTATCACACTCCTCTGTCCATGGGATTTTCCAGGCAAGAGTACTGGAGTGGGTTACCGTTTCCTTCAGAGGATCTTCCCGACCCAGGGATCAAACCTGGGTCTCCCGCATTGTAGGCAGATGCTTTACTGTCTGAGCCACCAGGGAACCTGTATATAGTAGTATGTATATGTTAATCCTAAATTCCCCATTTATCCTTTCCCCTTTCCCCTTTGGTACCTATAAGTTTGTTTTTGAAATCTGTGAGTCTATTTCTGGTTTATAAATGAGTTCATTTGTATCATTTAAAAAATATTCCACATATAAATGAATTCATATGATATCTGTCTTTCTCTACCAGACTTACTTATCTTAGTATGACACTCTCTAGGTCTATCCATGTTGCTGCAAATGGCATTATTTCATTCTTTTTGTGGCTGAGTAATAGTCATATATATATGTATATGTGTATATATATATATATATACACCACATCTTCTTTATCCACTCATCTATTCGTGGACATTTAGGTTACTTACATGTCTTGGCTATTGTAAACAATGCTGCTCTGAACACTGGGGTGCATGTATCTTTCACATTCGAGTTTTATCCGGATACATTCCCAGGAGTGAGATTGCTGGATCATATGGTAACTCTGAGGGTTTTGTAAAGAATTAATGAGACCATAGAGGCAAAGGCCTCAGAACAGTGCTCAACAGATATTAGTTGTTATTGCTTTTATTATTATTTTCACTACAGATCTACTACAATGTCCCCAGTGATAACAACAACAACAAAACCTACTCAATGTATCAAGGTCAGTGATGATTAAGAAATCAGGATTCTGCAGCTGGAATTGAAAACATTCACACATGTTACCCTTCATTTTCCATTGTTCCCAAACTGTATCCATCCTCCAGTGCTAGACAATTACAAGGGTCACCCTTTCAAAATCATTACCAGCCAGGCTTATAGAAGGTTAGAAGTTGACTGTGCTTATATAGGGCTGAGGAAACGTGAAAGGTCTTTCTCTCTTCTTCTGTGTCTGGTCTGTCATTTGAAACTGATTATGTGGTAGTGGAAGATCAAATGGTACTGATGGAAAAGCTGATCTGGAAACCCAGGGGACAGCAAGAGCAAACATGCTGAACAAGATCATGCAGAGCTCTTAGGGCCAGTCAGTGGGAGCTCTTCATCAGGGGTGACAGTGACTCCGCTCGAGGAGGCCTGCTTCTCCAACTCCCCACAGTTTCCAGGTTACAAAGGGATAGAAAAGTCATCACAATATGAAAATGTTCATGAATGGGCCGCTTTGGCCGCTCTGCCCTCAACATCCCACTCTGCTTACAAGCAGCATCTCTCTGTATTCATTAATCAACATCTGTGGAAACCAGTCCCACATGGGCTGTGGGATGTTTCCAGCCCTCCTTCGATGCAACACGAATACAATGCAAGTGGACTGGAAGCAAAATTGCAAAGCTTGCAAAAGACCAGGATCCATGAAGTCTGAAATTGTGTTGAGTAACTGCTTGAAATACACATCAGGTCACTGGAAAACGTTGGAGGGGTTAATAATTCCAGAAACACATCAACAAGGATGATGGTGTAACAGATGTTTCACAAGAGAATGATTTGATGAGTAAAAGGTAAATATAAGGCTTTGGATAACTTGATGAAGCACAAGGACCTTTTTTGTTTGCTTGTTTGCAAAAATGACCATCATTATGTACTACAAAGACAAACACAAAATAAAGGATGTCATGTAACATAAATGTATAATTTTGTTGAAAGAATTAACAGGCAATTCATTCTAACGATCTAACCTCAGTACAGTTCAGTTCAGTCGCTCAGTCGTGTCCGACTCTTTGCGACCCCATGAATTGCAGCACGCCAGGCCTCCCTGTCCATCACCATCTCTCGGCCATCCAGCCATCTCATCCTCTGTCTTCCCCTTCTCCTCCTGCCCCCAATCCCTCCCAGAATGAGTCTTTTCTAGTGAGTCAACTCTTCTCATG
>SJYV01020764.1:0-31031 GCA_006410875.1 Neotragus pygmaeus | reverse complement strand
AGTTTCAGCTTTAGCATCATTCCTTCCAGAGAAATCCCAGGGTTGATCTCCTATGAATGGACTGGTTGGATCTCCTTGCAGTCCAAGGGACTCTCAAGAGTCTTCTCCAACACCACAGTTCAAAAGCATCAATTCTTCAGCGCTCAGCCTTCTTCACAGTCCAACTCTCACATCCATACATGACCACAGGAAAAACCATAGCTAAATACAGACTGAGGCATACATGGACTTATTTCCATAATTCCTATTTAATTTTTCAAGAGAGATTCGAATGACGTGAATTTTGTTTGTGTGTTTTACTATTTACTATGAAAACATGTTCAAGTTTCTAGTGACTTCACCTTTTAAGCGGGCTTTTATTCCTCTCCTGATTATTCTCAGATAATAAGGGCCTCTGGTACACATAATCATACTTTTTTTTTCATGAGAATATTTGGAGACATTACAAAATAAAACTTAAGTGCTAAGTGAAAGGTATCCAAAAAGCCATTTCTCTTCTTCAAGTAGAGTTCCAGCTAACAAATTTCATGAAGCTAAAGAGAGAGTACTGTTTTTGAGCAGCTTCCACATGCCAGGCAGTTTACATGCCTAACTTGTAAAACTTAACAACCACCCTGCAAAGTAGTTATAACCATCCCCATTTCAGAGACAGGAAAACTGAGACATGGGGGTAAGTGCCAATTATTAGTTTACAAAGCAAGACATTGTTGAAGAAAGGATTACAATCTATAGTGAGTAATATTCCTGAGGCCCTGAGGAGATTGTGTTCCGGCCTGCAGGCCGGAATGCTGGAGTTGGTGGGAACCAGTAGTTTTCAGCTCAGTCTCTAATATAACCCTATTCATTACCAATCTTCATGAGAAAGACACTTGCCATATTAATTTCTGGGACTGGCTGAACAACTAGCCTGACGAGAAGACAGAAGGTCCAGAGCTCCAAAAGGCTCCACGAATTCTGTTCAACTGGTGCTGCTATACACAGCTGAAGTACTTCCAGGCATTTGCTTCTTGTGGGATACTCTTTTGAAGGGGAAGGTTGTCTATGTTACTAAATATTTAGGTCTCAAGCAGCCAAAAGCAATTCGACATCAAACGTTAAAATTCAAAAAGCATGGTGGGAAAGTGTTTACAGGTGCTCCCTGGAACAATGTTTTCCCACTTCTGCATGAAAGAGCCCGGCCACAAGTACAAAAAAATCAACTCTGACTGCATAAAGAGGTGCTTAAAATCCAGCAGGCTCTCCAAGTTGCAGCATGTTCCTTACCCAAGAATCCCTGAAGCAGAGATCCTCCACTTAAGAAGCTGAAGGCACCATTACGTGTGGCTACAAATAATAGCAACACACGCTAGAGACCCAGCTCTTTATCTCTAAAACTACAGATTCATGGGCTGATGAGCACTTGGCTTTTAAAGACATATTCTGCTCTACCTTTTTCCAAAAAAAATAAAATTAATATGACTTTCCTCTAATAGCTATTATAATTCTCTCATAAGATCTTATTAAATAAAGGTATTCACTGATTCAGTAAGCTTTGTGAAGAAAGGCATAGAGAATCCACAAAGTGTATTTGTTCTGTTCAAGATTTAAACATCTCATGTTGTCACTCAGGGCAAAAGAATATTCAATGTGAAACTACTCAGAAATTTAAATGCTGTGACATTATTTTGATAATTCAAATCTAACTAGAATCTAGGCTTAGAATCTTAGTTTAGTAAATTATTCTGGGCTTAAATGATAGATTTCTCTGTCTTAAAACAAAAATGACAAGCTACTGTTTTTGAAACCATTCTTATTTTTATATCAACTATATGGAATCATTTCCTATCTAGACAATTGTATATTAAAAACTAAAAAAACACTTTAGAAAGTGTATTTAGAGGTTTCAGATAATTTTTAAAGCATTAAGTTAGAGGAAAATCTTAAAAAGCAAAGAATCAGACTTATTTTTAATAAATGTGATTTGTTACAAGGAAGACACAAATTCTTAGCTCTGGATCACCTTACATCTTATTACATATATCCAGAAGTTTCTCTGAGTTCAAAAGTTCATAGCAACAATTTATAAGGGTCTTAGCTCTGAAGCAAGCCAGGAGGAAAGTGCTGCTTTTAATCAACACTCAGCTACAATCTTTATGCTAAACATCTCACCAATCGGTGTGATGTAGAGTTCTTACATTGCCAAGACACCTCTCAGAAGTACGGTTTCCACAAGGTAAGTTCAGAAAAGTTACACAAATAACCTGCAGGTACACGCATTCCATATTTCTAACTTTTGAGAACTATAGCCTTAGAGAAAAAAAACATTGTGCATACATCCTAGAGATAAAGGAAGGAAAATGGTTTATTGTACTAGACAGAGCCCAGGAAAAATGTGCTTTTCTCCTGGAAGTCTGATAATGTCTCTCTTTGTAGGCTTGAGTCCCCAAAGTGAGACTCTAAGAAGAGACAAAAGGTGGCAAACACAGGGGAATTCGACGGGATTCCATTGCATATAGGGCTTCCCTTATATATATTAAAAAAAATGTTGTAAGCCTGAAATTTAAGCCTGTTCTGGGGGTACAGAAGGACTGGAGACAAACACTGAGGTGATAAAGATATCTCTCCCTGAAAGATACAAGGCCCTTCTTTCCTCCTCTCCCTCTCTCCCTCCCTACCCCCCTTCCTCCTTCCCTCTCCCTTCTTCTCTTCTTCCTTCCTGCCACACACTTATCGAGCACCATGTGTCAGACACAGCCACTGAGCAATTCAGCAGTGAATAAGCAAGACAGGCTCACCGCCCTAAGAAAATTCATTTGTTAAAATACAGTTCCCTGTGTTATATAGTAGGTCCTTTTGTTTATTATATATAGTACTATATATCTGTTAATCTCAAACTCCTGATTTATCCCTCCCCTGTCCACTTCCTTTGGGAACCAAAAGCTTGTTGTCTATGTCTAAGTCTCTTTCATAAATAAGTTATTTTGTATCATTTTCTTAGATATCACATACAGGTGATATCATATGATATCCTATGATATCATATGATTCCTCTGTCTGACTTAACTTCACTTACTATGATAATCTCTAGGTCCATCCATGTTGCTGCAAATGGCATTATTTTATTCCTTTTTTATGGTTGAGTAGTATTTCATTGTGTATACATATAGAGAATGGGAATGCTCTAAATGTGCATTGTCTGATGAGGTAGCCATCAGCAGCTGGTACCCACTGAGCACCTGTAAGATGGCCATGGCAACTGAAGAACTCAGTTTTAGACTTTATTTCATCTTAATCTGTTATGTTGAAATTTAAATAACCACATGTGACTAATGGCTACCATACCGGACAGCACAATTCCAATGGATTAATCAGACAATAAAAAAACAAGTATACGAAGTATTTTCAGGTTTGGGTAAGAGCAACAAAGAAAAAAGGCAGGCTGAGGATGACTAGGGAGACAAGGTTGGACTTTTTAAATTATGGTGGATCAAGAAAGGGCTTTTTCTTAACAAAAGACATCAAGGCACACAAAATGTAGGGGAAGGGGATTCCAAGTAGAGGGAACTGCAAGTGCAAAAGATCTCCAGTGAGAGGGAATGCAACAGAAGGAAAGAGCAGGAAGGCTAATCTGGAGGAAAATAGGTACAAGCAAGTTTGAGGAGACCAAGTTAAGGTTAAAGCGTCTGCCTCCAATGTGGGAGACCCAGGTTCGATCCCTGGGTCAGGAAGATCCCCTGGAGANTTTTTTCCTGTAATTGACATCTAATCTTACTGCATTATGATCCAAAAAGATCCTTGGAATGATTTCAATTTTCTGTAAACTTACCAAGGCTAGATTTATGGCCCAGGATGTGATCTATCCTGGAGAAGGTTCCATGTGCACTTGAGAAAAAGGTGAAATTCATTGTTTGGGGGTGAAATGTCCTATAAATATCAATTAGGTCTAACGGGTCCATTTTATCATTTAAAGTTTGTGTTTCCTTGCTAATTTTCTGTTTAGTTGATCTATCCATAGGTGTGAGTGGGGTATTAAAGTCTCCCACTATTATTGTGTTATTGTTAATTTCCCCTTTCATACTTGTTAGCATTTGCCTTACATATTGGGGTGCTGCTATGTTGGGTTCATATATATTTATAATTGTTGTATCTTCTTCTTGGAGTGATCCTTTGATCATTATGTAGTGTTCTTTTCTGTTTCTGTTTTGATTGGGTTGCTTGTTTTTCTGCTATCGACCTGTATGACGTGCTTCATCTTTGTTAGTTTTTCTTTTGCTATTATTTTGTCTCTTTCGGCCTTTTCACATTGTTCATAATTTCCCCAGACTTCCAAAAAGGCAAGCCAATTCCTCAGAATGAAGTAGAACAAAAGATAGAGATGGAAAAAAGAGACAAAGGATTTCAGAATGGGGACTTGTGCCCCTGGGAGGTAGTCATGAAGGAGGAAAAGTATCCACACACTCAGAAAATCCCTCATGAGTAGGGATGGGGGAGAACCCTTCAAAACCTCAAAGGAGAACACTGCGACAGGTGCTTGGAAGGTAAAACAGAGAATTCACCACAGAGATAGCTGCTAAACAGCACTTCCCAGCCAGGAAGCAGCTTACATGTTCACCGTGGTGAGTTGGGGCTGGGTACTGAGGCTTGGGCTTTGGGGGTCAGATCCCAGGCAAAAGACCAGGGTTGACTGTCATGAAGATACTCTGAGGGGGCTAGTATGACACAGTGGAAGGAGTCCAAGGAAAAGCATGGGGCTCCCCAAGAGGCAAGAGATGATTGCCACGGGGACCCTCCAGCTCCCTGCACTTGCAAATTGCAGGAAGCTGCCTTTGTGAATGTCAGCGGTGGGATGAGCAGTGGCTACAGACTGCCAACACCAGAAGTAGACACTCCTGTTCAAAGCCAGCACCAAAGTAGCAGGAGTGCCAGAAGTGTAAATAGGGGTAACTACAGTTTCCATTCCCAGAGAAAGCAAGCAGACAGGCCACCGCCAAAGCCAGGTAGAGTGCCTGAGGCAGCAAATGAAAGGCTGCCACTGTGGTCCTGACACAGAGGTAGCAGCTGCCACCAAGCCATGAGAAGGCACATGTTACTGCTCACCACTTTCCAGGAGCCTGTGCAGCTTAGTCCTTCCTAGGGACCCACGACCCGAAGCCAATACCTCTGGGAGAGTGTGTGACCTGCCTCAGACTGTAGCAACATTCTGCAGGACTCTGCCTCTGCGGGCACTCCCTTGTACATCCCTGTGTGGCAGTCATATCCCTCCCTCTTCCCAGCCCAAATGAGTGAACTCTCTTATCTGGGCAGGGAACAGACCCCAGAGGGCGGCCTCCAAGCAGAGACAGGACCAGAACCAAAGCAGAACACCAGGGGCTGTGTGACTGAAGAAGAGGAAGGGAATTCACTCCTGTAGCAGCAGGTGCAGTGGATTAAATCCCCCACTCACTGTTAGCTTTTAAAAAAAAGGGCTTCCGAGGTGGGTCAGACGGTAAAGAATCTGCCTGCCATGCAGGAGACCTGGGTTCGATCGCTGGGTCA
Source organism: Neotragus pygmaeus (assembly GCA_006410875.1). NCBI lineage: Eukaryota > Metazoa > Chordata > Mammalia > Artiodactyla > Bovidae > Neotragus > Neotragus pygmaeus. The sequence continues at coordinate 25,517 of SJYV01020764.1, read as the reverse complement.
GGAAGGTACCCTGGAGAAGGGCATGGCAACCCACTCTAGTATTCTTGCCTGGAGAATCCCATGGGCAGAGGAGCCTAGCGGGCTACAGTCCATGAGATTACAAAGGGTTGGACACGACTGAGCAACTAACACCTCATTAGCTTAAGATCGTGGACTTTAAGGGCAATTGTGGGCACTGGAAGTAAGAACAAGCTGGAGTAAGGCCAGATCTGAGTAGGAGCTGACTTCACAGTGTTCACAGCAGGCCCAGAGACCTTCCTAGAAATATTGGAGGGCTTCCTGAGTAGGCAGACTGGCTGGTGCTCACTGTGTGGAGACTTCAAGGGAGGACTTAGGAAGATATTCTCACTACCACTCTCTCTGTATATAAATATATATAAATATTTTTTCTTTCTAATATTGTTCTAATGTAGTTCTCTCTTTATTATTCCTTTAATTTGTATCTTTTTAATTCACTTTTTCTTTAAAAAAATTTATTTTTAAATAAAATCATTTTTTTTACAGTACTCTTTAGTCATATTGCATTTTTTCCCATGTTTTTGGATTTTGTATTTTTGCAACTGTAGTTTTTAGTATTCATTTCCACTTAGGGGTTTGTTTTGGCTTGATTGCTCTCTTCTTTTTTGAACTTTTTATTTTATATTGGGGTATAGCCAATTAACAATGTTGTGATAGTTTCATGTGAACAGTGAAGGGACTTGGCCATACATATATATGTATCCGTCCTCCTCCAAACCTCACTCCAAGCTGCCACTTAACATTGAGTGGAGTTCCATGTGTTATATAATAGGTCCTTTTTTCAGTTGTATTTATATTTGTTAATTATGGATATATATATATCACAAAACTAGGTCAATAATGGATGGATACACAAATATTCATGTATATGTGCTTTGTAATCCATATAATATCAATAATTACCTCAAGTCATCTCCCAACTTATTACATGGAAATAATGTAACCAAGAAACAAAGGGGTTTCCTTATTGAAATCACACCACAATTATCCACTATTTAGATAATAATAGCACCTTTAAGACTTGTTCTGAGTAATAATCTGACTGTTCAGTCACATCCTAATTTATTTCATATGTGAATAAAACTAGTCAAGGTCCTTGTTTATACATGGAATTTTAAAAATAAATACAAATGAACTTACAAAACAGAACGAGACTCACAGACAGACAATGGACTTATGAGGAAGGGCTAGTTAAGGAGTTAGGGATGGGCTGTGTTTAGAATGGAGCTCTTTTTTTTTTAATTCCTGTTTTTATAATTTTTTCTTTTTTTTTTTTTTTTCTTCTTTTCTCATAGTAAGTATATGAGTCTGGGTGTTTGAGTGTTGTTTTCACCCCATTCACACCAATGGACAGATCATCAAGATAGAAAATTAATATGGAAACACAAGCATTAAACAATACATTGGACCAGTTGGACCTACTTGACATTTATAGGGCATCAGCGTTAATAGTAAAGAACCTGCCTACCAATGCAGGAAACAAAAGGGGTGTGGATTCGATCCCTGGATCGGGAAGATCCCCTGGAGAAATGACAACCTACTCCAGTATTCTTGTCTGAAGAATTCCATGGACAGAGGAGCCTGGTCCATGGGGTCACAAAGAGTTGGGCATCACTGAGTGACTTTCACTCACTCATTCATTCACTTGGGTTCCAAGCAGATCAAGTAGGTTTCAATTTTCTTATTGAAGTAGATTGTTTAAAATCGTTCCTAGGGATGAATTATTCCAGATGGATATATTAACCATTGGGCTTCCCTGATAGCTCAGTTGGTAAAGAATCTGCCTGCAATGCAGGAGACCCAGGTTCAATTCCTGNCTGGCTTTATCCCCTAGTTGACTTTATATGATCTTCGGTGGCGAATAGTTTTACCTCAGTGGATTTTAATTGTTGTTGCTTTTGTTCAGTTGCTAAGCCATGTCTGACTCTTTGTGACCCCATGGACTGCAGGATGCCAGGCTCCCCTGTCCTTCACTGTCTCCCTGTGTTTGCCCAGACTTGGTGATGCCATTCAACCATCTCATCCTGTATCAGGTTCTTTTCCAGTGAGCCAGCTCTTCGCAAAGTATTGGAGCTGCAGCTTCAGCATCAGTCCCTCCAATAAGTATTCAGGGTTGATTGACTGGTTGGATCTCCTTGCAGTTCAAGGGACTCTCAAGAGTCTTCTCCAGCACCACAATGTGAAAGCATGAATTCTTCGGTGCTCAGCCTTCTTTATGGCCAAACTCTCACATCCGTACATGGCTACTGGAAAAACCACAGCTTTGGCTATACAGACAGACTTTTATCCACAAGGTGATGTCTCTTCCTGCTCCTAAGGCAATTCTCATCTTCAAATCATGTGAGAAGTCTTTGCTACCTGGTCTTCGTTGCCCAGTGATGTGAGTACTTTAGATACTGTCTCCTCCCTCATCCAGGGAGATGCGTGGATTCTCGTGGCGTTTGCAAGAGGATCATTGTCATTCTCCCACAGCTTGCCAGCCAACATGACTTCTTGGTACAAATTGGCCTCCATGAGAGAGGAATGTCCTTTTCGAAGATGTGCTGTATTACTACAATTTCATAATTGGCAGAGGACCTTGAGGTCAAAGGAGTTTGCTGAAGATGAAGAGCTCAGACTGAGTCCATAAACCTGCCACGACCAGGAGGATGCACACTCTGATTCTTCCTTGCTCACTGGGTGGGGGGCAGGGTCAAGTACCTCTGGAGTTCTCCCAGAGTGTTACTGATGAGGCAAGCCACAGCTTCGCTTCCAGCTCATGACGTGTTCATAAACATACACTTAACTGATTAAGACCAGGGATAGCTCTCAGAAGACAATCCAAATGTGGTAATATTGTCCCAACCAGCTGATTCTTCCTGTTTTTGCTAGTGTTAGTATTATTTAGGTATAGTTTTGATTAGGTACCTGTGTTTGCCAGGAATTGTTATAAATCATCAGTGATCTTAAATCTTTAAGAAAGATTTGAAAGAAAATCACTTTTCNTCCCAACCAGCTGATTCTTCCTGTTTTTGCTAGTGTTAGTATTATTTAGGTATAGTTTTGATTAGGTACCTGTGTTTGCCAGGAATTGTTATAAATCATCAGTGATCTTAAATCTTTAAGAAAGATTTGAAAGAAAATCACTTTTCTTTAAGAAAGTGATCTTTAATAAAGAGAGAAAGAAAGTGAAATCACCCAGTCGTGTCCGACTCTTTGTGACCCCATGGAATGTAGCCTACCAGTCTCCTCAGTCCATGGAATTTTCCAGGCAAGAATACTGGAATGGGTTGTCATTTCCTTCTCCAGGGGCTCTTCCCAACCCGGGGATTGAACCCAGGTCTTCCACATTGCAGGCAGATGCTTTACCATCTGAGCCACCAGGGAAGCCCTTTAGGAGGCAATCAAATCAATCCTATTGTGCTGTGTTGTCAATATATTACCATCCTCATATAATCATCCTGAGAGATGGGTAAAGACATGTCTATGAGGAAATCAAGGGCTAATTTCTTCCCAGCCTCATGTTCCCTCTGACTCATTTTAATTCACACATGCTTGAATATAAACTTATATTTGGCTATTACTGATATCTTTTAAAGTGATTTTCTAAATTGGTGGATAATTCTTTATAATGGTGTGCTGGTTTCTGCTGTCCAACATCATGAATCAGCCATAAGTGTACATATATCCCTTCCCTCTTGAGCCTCCCTCCCACGACCCATCGCTCCCCTCTTGGTATAATAGAGCACCAAGCTGATCACTCATATCTTTTGTGTGACAGTTTTTCTGCGAAAAAAAAAAAGACCCCAAACCCCAAACAAGGGTCACATTCTCTATTATGAAGTTTTGCTTTCCAGCTGATCAAGAGGCAGATGAAAAGTGGGGTAGGTATGGGGGACAGGTGCTTAGTTGCCAGCCGTGGATGCAGCTGCTGGAGGAGGCATCCTTGACTGGTTGCGGGTGCCTGATGCTGAGGACCCTCACCGTTGTCCCTGACCGAGGAAGGCCAGGCCCCTCGGAGCAGCGCAGGGAGCTCCCGGAAGTGCGCCCCGGATGCGCTCCCGGTTGGGGCAGAGGCCACTGCTCCCAGGCCCCGTGCTGAAGCGGAGGAGGTGAGAACCGGGTGCTGGTGCGGTCGGAGGCACCTCGCAGGGGCCGCCTCTCCCGGTGTGCTGGTCTGGACTAGGCCGCTGGGTTCCGGCTGGCGGCAGGGCCGGGGCGGAGCACACGGGTCTGTGCCTGCGGACGCTGAGCCGGCGCCAGGGAGCGGGCGGTTGCGGGGTGGGGACGTGCTGGATGCGTTTCGAGGGCGGCGCCGGTGGGTGTCCTCGGGGATGGGCTGTCGGGGCACAGGAGAAGGGCTTGGCCGCGGCTCCGGTGTTTGTGGGCTTTGTTTGGTTGGTTCAAGCAGCTCCAGTTGATGGAATTCTCATTTACTGAACAGGCAGAGTGTCCTGGAAGCTAAAACTGGAAGGTGTTTCCTGGAGGATGATCTGATCTTTGGAGTTGAAACCACGGACAGTTAAGTCAGGAGGCTGACCTCCATCACTGCCCCCAGGCGGGCGTGTTAGGAGTCCGGGTGAGAGTTTCAGGGAGTTGGCGGAGGAGGAGGCTTGATGGCAGTGAGCTTAAGAAAAGCCAGGAGGGACTCCGGGGAGCTGGGGCCTCCTCAGGTGTGTCACTGTAAAGGACAAAGCAGCGGGGCTTATAACCGGAGGAGGGAAAATGTGGGTTTCCTTGTGTCCGATTTCTAAGGGAGGAGAAAGCACAGCAGGACTGTGGAGTAATGCCCACAGTCTGGTGGAAAAGTCAGTGTTGAGAGAAGAGGGGGCTGCTGGAGCCCCTCTTAGGTGGGTGAGAAGAGGGGGTCCGGTATGAGGGGTCACCTGAAAAGGGGGTGAGCCTGGTTGGTGGTGAGTGAGCGCCCGTGGTGGGGGAGAAGGGGTCGGTGGACCTTCCCCGGCTAGCGGCGAGCTCTTGGGCTCGTCCAGCGGCATCAGCGGGCACCTGCTGCCCCAGATGCTGAGCCTGCAGTGGGAGGGGGCTCAGGAAGGCCATCTCCCCATTGTGGGTGCGGCCCTGCTGGAAGCTGGAGGACGTCACTGTGGGAGTTGTTTCAGGACTGGGGGAAGACTTGCCCAAGGAAAAATACGGGAAGCAGGAACGGATGAGTGTGTAGGTGAGTGTGTGTCAGTGTGTGTGTGTCTGGTGGGTATTGGGCAGGCCTCATCATCCAGATTGGAGGAGGAAATGGCAACCCATTCCAGTGCTCTTGCCTGGAAATCCACGCACAGAGGAGCCTGGCGGGCTACAGTCCATGGGGTTGTAAAGAGGTGGACGCACCTGAAGCAACTGAACATGCTGAGCACATCATCCAGAAAATGCAGGAGGCTGGGAAAGTGTTACATGAGAGTCTACTCTAGGGGTTACCTACTGCCTAAAATTAAAAACCAGCTCCATTCCATGCTGTCATATCTGGCCACTTTTACAAAAGATGAACTTTTTCAAAGGTGACATTTAAAGTTTTAAAAAATATTTTTGAAATAATGTTTAAAGGTTACAATTGTTACTGAATGTTGGCTGCACTCCCCATGTTGCACGATACTCCTTGAACCTATCTTATGCCCAATAATCTGTATCTCCCCAGTCTCCGTTCCTATGTCACCCTTCCCGACCCCTCTGGTAAACACTAGTTTGTTCTCTATATCTGCCCAGTTCCCCAGTTTGCTTATAAAAGATGACTTTTTAAAATACAGCGGCAAGTGAACTGCTAGATGCAGGTGTAATGAGTGGCTGTAGTCGAGGCCTGCCTTGGGCTGTTTGAGCAGGACCGAGCCCAGGTCTCCCATATTGCAGGCAGATTCTTTACTGTCTGAGCCACCAGGGAAGCCCTCTGAACTGGACAAATAAGACTCGTTCGGAGGAAGGTTCAAATTTTATTGCCCCTTCCCCAGGGGTCAAAGGTCCACCACGTTCACCCAGGGTGGAGGGGAGGAGTGAGGAGGGTGAGCAGAACTGTATGCGCGTGACAGTGGATGAGGGAGCCAGGGAAAGTTTGCAGCTCAGACCTCAGGATGACTTCTCCATTTTGCAGTTGTTAATCTGATGGTGAGGCAGCAGAGGGTGATCAGAAGTGGGAACCAGCTAGGGATACGCTGCCTTCACTGAGAGGAAGGCAGCTGGGGACCGGGCCACGTGGAGCAGGCCTTTGGCAATTGTGGGACGCAGGAGAGAGGAGGGCCGTGTCCATCCAGGCCCCCTGTCTGTGTGTCTGAGAGAGTGGGGGGAATTACAGACTGAAACGGGTCAGGGAGGAAAATCAGACCCCTGTGGGCACATCAGTGTAAAAGGTCCGGATCAGGAGGCTGTAAGATCCATGAAGCCTGGGATTATGTTTACTCTTTCCATCATAAGAAGTTTCTAGCACGGTGCCTGGCAAAGATTTGGTGCTCATTATGTTTTTATTGAAGAGGCTTCCTCAGCAGATCACTGGTTGAGACTCCTCCTTCCAATGCAGGGGGCGCAGGTTCAACCCCTAGTCAGGGAACTAAGATCCCGCCTGCTGGGAGGTGTGGCCAAGATTTTTTTTTACAATTTTTGCTCACTATTATCAAAAGTCTGTGCATGCATGCATACATGCATGAATGACATTAGGGTGCTTATGTCATGCTGCCTCTTGGAATGATGGGTCTGCAGTCCAAGAGCCAGGTCCTGGCTGGAGACGGAAGAAGTGGCGGTGTGGAGTTAAGTGCTGGAAACAGGTATCCATTTGGGGGTGGCCGGGCCGCTTGTACAGAAATGTACTCTGTTTCTAAAAGGAAGGGAATTCCGAGTCAAGTGACAGGCTGCTCTTCTGTGTGGCTGATGACAATACTCCATGGCTTGATTGTAAAACATCACTTCGGTTTTGATTTGTCACCTGATCACCCTTGGAGGCATTAATGTGAAACTGTAAATATAGATCCAACCCTTGATTTTTACCTAGTTTTCAGGCAAGGAGAATAATGAACACTTAAGATGATAACTTTGATTTCCTGGAATTGAAGTGGCTGTTTACTTTTCAGAATCCCATCATTTCATCAGGCAGGTTTTACTTTCCTTGTAATGCCCGTTTTTCTCTTGCAGAAAGTTTGTGGGGGCGGGGCAGAGGGGGGAATCATGCATATTGCTGAAGCACAGAACACTTGTTTTTCCCTTTCAGTGAAAATTTTTGCTGTTCATATTTGAAAGGCAGCTCAGATAGATATTGCAATTTGCTAAAATCAATATAATTAGAGAAAAAAAATTGGTGTACTGAAAAGAAGACAGTTCAGGGAACTATTGAATGTGATTGAAATATCTAATAAGCTGTCTTCAAGATCAGGATTTGAGCACAATGAAACCTGGACTTTTGTAATGGAAATTTTATTTGAAAGCTCTAAACTCTTTGAGGCTACTCCATGGCAGACAAATATTCAAAGAAACCTGGGTGAGAACGACGTCCCTTTGAAAGGATGTGTGTGTGTGTGTTTGTCCCTCAATTGTATCTGACTCTTTGCAACCAGGCTCTTCTATCCATGGAATTCTCCAGGCAAGAATACTAGAGTGGGTTGCCATTCCTTATCCAGGTGGTCTTCCCAAGCCAGGGATCAAACCTGGGTCTCTTGCATTGGGGGGCAGATATTTTACCATCTCAGCCACCAGGGAAGCCCCTTTTGAAAGGATGAACATGCTGCATGAAATGTCATGCTCACACCTAATTTCTTCACGTTATTAGCATTCACCTCCAGGACCAGAGTTGGGGTGTAAAACTGTTACTTTTTTTTTGAGTACTAATTTGTTCTCTTAACAGTTTGATTCTCCTGGATGTTAGTCTGAGTCTTTTGTTGTATCAGTAACTGCTTCCTTTCCTAGACATGAACTTGGAAGGCAGTTTGGGGAGCACTGGTGTTTACTCAAAAGATTTTGTATTTGAGACTAGCACCACTGACTCAATGGACTTGAGTTTGAGGAAACTCCGGGAGTTGGTGATGGACAGGGAAGCCTGGTGTGCTGCAGTCCATGGGGTCGCAAAGAGTCAGACACGACTGAGCAACTGACTGAACTGAACTCTCACTCATCGTGTGGGCTCCCAGCTCAGTCCTGCAAAGCCTGGAGCCTGACCTGCACCCAGGCTGTCGGCTGGAACGGTCCCTGGGGGCCCTGGGCTCAAGGGTTCGCCGCCTGCTCTGTGTTCAGTGCCCTGTAGGGAGGACTCCCGATTCCGTCCGGGGCTGGTCCTGGGTCCTGCCCCGCTTCCCTCTTTGAGGGCAGTTGTGTTTGCCCTGCTGCTTCGACTTCCTGCTCACAGTTCGATGCAGGGGCATGGCCATGCCTCAATCCAGTTCAAAAGAGTGTGTTTTAGGTTAGACTGGAATTGAAAAGGGTCTTTTATTGTGCAGAACCCTGGTCCTTTGATACTTGATGAATAATAGTAAATGCATTCTGTAGGCTCCATATTCTGGGATAATTATGTTCAACTGCTGTGTCCCTGCCTGCTACCATCCTGCCATAGCAGTTCCCTTTTATGTGCAGGGGGTCTGTTCTGGGACCCCCAGTGGCTGCCGGAAACTGCAGGCATTACTGATCCTATATACACCCTATGTTTTCTCCTATTCATACATATCTGTGTTCAAGTTTAATTTCTAAATTGGGCACAGTAAGAGGTTAACAACCATAGCTAATTATGAACTAGGACAATTATATTAATATACTATAATACAATTTATATGAGTGTGGCCTTTCTCTTTTTCTCTCAAAATATCTTATGGTATAAATTTAATGCCTTTTCCATCTTATCTACTATCACACTGTGGCTGTAACTTTGGCATTTTGAGGTGTGACAACAAAACTCACACAAATTTCTTTTTCCTTCTTCACAGTTTCGTGGCTAGAAGATTCATTCTTACCATAGATCTTAGTCAAGAACTTTCACCTTTTCACTTAGAGGAAGCACTTTCCGGCTTCTCTTGGGCATATCTGAATTGTCAGCATCGATTCTCCTGAGCTTTGGGGTCACTATTAAGTAAAAAAATGTCACTTGAACACAAGCACTGTGTTACTGTGGGAGTCGGTTTGGAAAACAAGTGGCTGCTAAGTGACTAACAGTTGTGACTCGCTGGACAAGGGGATGATTTCTATTTTCATGATTAACAGTTGGAACTCGATAGACAAGGGGACAACTCCTATTTTTGTAGAAAAAACCTGCCATCTTGAGATTTCATCATGGGACTCAGAATGGTTCACAACTGAAAACTTCTGAACTGTTTATTTTTGTAAACTTTTAATGTAATGTTCCCCCACGAAGAATGACTTCTGGTTACTGAAATTAAAGAAAGCCAAAGTGCAGATGGTTTTTCCAGTGGTCGTGTATGGATGTGAGAGTTGGACTATGAAGAAGGCTGAGGGCCAAAGAACTGATGCTTTTGAACTGTGGTGTTGGAGAAGATTTCTTGAGAGCCCCTTGGACTGCAAGGATATCCAGCCAGGNAACCCACTCCAGTATTCTTGCCTGGAGAATCCCATGGACGGAGAAGCCTAGTAGGTTATAGTCCACGGGGGTCACAAAGAGTTGGACACGATTGAGCGACTTCACCTCACCTAAGTTTGAGAAGCAGGTGGAGGGGTGGGGGTTTCATGGCTTTACGGCCATGGAAAGGACTTTGAAGTTTACTCTGATGGTGGAGGGAAGCCAGTGAATGGTTCCAACCAGAGAGAGTACCATGCTGCTGCTGCTGCTAAGTCGCCTCGGCTGTGTCCGACTCTGTGAGACCCCACAGACGGCAGCCCACCAGGCTCCCCCGTCCCTGGGATTCTCCAGGCAAGAACACTGGAGTGGGATGCCATTTCCTTCTCCAGTGCATGAAAGGGAAAAGTAAAAGTGAAGTCGCTCAGTCATGTCCAACTCCTGGCGACCCCATGGACTGCAGCCTAACAGGCTCCTCCATCAATGGGATTTGCCAGGCAAGAGTACTGGAATGGGGTGCCACTGCCTTCTCCAGAGAGTATCATGAGCTGATTTATATTTAATGAGATCAGACAAGCAGCTGATGAGAGACTAAACTGCAAGAATGGAAGAGTAGAAACAGCACTCAGGAGGGAACCCAGAGTCAGGCCTGATGCTGCAGTGGCTTGGCTAGGACCACACCGGTGCCAGACTCTAGCGTGCTCAGCCTTGGTGATGCATGATTGGTGTTGAGAGTGCACGTGTGTCGGAGAAAGGACAGCAAGAAATCAAGGAGGTTGATTTGAAAGGGAGCTGTAGAGCTAATCCCGGTAACACCAGCAGCTGGGGATGGAGTGCCATTTGAACTGTCGAACAGCATGAGAAAAAAAATGGTGCTCAAACTTCCAGAAGCAGTCAAACCATAAAAGCCCTTATCAACATGTCAGGAAGCGCGCGCACGTGTGTGTGAGTGTAAATTGTAAGTAAAATGTGCCCAATTATTTCAATCCAGTTAGAAAGAACTTCAGGCATACAAAGTGTGTGTGTGTGTGTGTGTGTGTGTGTGTGTGTATATTGTAAGTAAAATGTGCCCAATTATTTTAATCCAGTCAGAAAGAACTTCAGGCATATAAACTGTATAATGACCTTTTAAAAAGGAAGCCAACTCTTGCAACATCTATTGTTGCCAAAATACATTTTGGCACAGTATTAAACAAAATCTACATATATTTATACATGCATAAATGCCACCCACCTTTAGAACCAGTTATTCTAAACCATAATCATATGCTATCCAGTAGGAGAGTTGGGGTTCAGACCACTTCAACCTCTCATTACTGTATTGTTTTCAAGTGTTTAACCCTGGAATTGATAACATATTTTCCCTGACATGTCTGTTGGTGTGTTATGCACAGAAAAAGCCCTAGAGGAGCCTCACAGATATAGTGTTATCATTGTATATAGGCATTAACTTAAATTCAGCTCTATAGTGAGAGGGAGGAAGAAAGGAAGGCAATTGACATACCATGAGAAATTCTACTCACCATTCTCCTCGAGTCTGGGCCTAAAAATGAACATGAGACTCAAGATAGGAAATTAGCTGTTCCAACCATTGATTTGGTTCCATTTCATGCTGTGGGAATCCTACCATGTCAGGCAGGATCTAGTGTTACTTTTCCCCATAATGTGGCCCTACATCATCTGATGTGCAAAGACAAAGCATTATTTCCAATGTTGGAGGAAAAACTGACAGCACTGGGCTTATGGGAAGGTGGATTTTAAGGGCAATTTAACAGGCATTCAGGGGTTATTGTGACTAGACATATTTTCTGTCTCATGCACCAGGTTTATAACCTAATCACTTTATAGAATTGAGCTTCACTCTATACCAGGGGGGTCTCCAATGTCCAGGATCTAATGCTTGATGATCTGGGGTGAAGCTGATGTAATTGTAATAGAAATAAAGTGCATAATAAATGTAATGCATTTGAACCACCTCCCCTCACCCCATCCCTGGCCCTTGATCCATGGGAAAACTGTCTTCCACAAAACTGGTCCCTGGTGCCAAAAAGGTTGGGGACCACTGCTCTGTACCATTATGTATTGGCACAAAGTTGCTTCAACTTTACTTAGAAGGAAAATCATGAAGAATCGTATATGGCTCTCTTAGTTTGAAAGAACTTGAAAATCAAGCTTTCTTGAGATTTTTTTTTTAGGGGAGGCCATCCTACAGATGAAAAACATTAACACAAACAAAAGAGAATGTACAAATTTTGAGGGGTCTCACCTAATAAATTTATGGCCTCTGAAACACGATTTTAAATCTGAGTTGAAGTTGTTGTGTCTTTATATAACCTGTGGAGAAGGAACAGAAAAATCTTTGCATGGAATTTGCTTGCCACTCTAGAAACGTCTATGGTATGAGGTTAAACTCTTGAACAAAGAATGCATGTATCCCCCTCACACACTAACTTTTATTCTACTAAAGAGTAGTATGATCTCAAAGCCTAAACATTCTTTTGGAACATAAAACCAGAATTTGTATCCTGGCACTTGCAAATTTGGGAGTGTGCCTAGAAAAACAAACATGTTTTCTTTAATTAGGCTTAACAGAAAAGAAATACAACTGGAAATTAATATTGTTGGTTTTAAAATGCAATAGAAAATAGAAAACATGGTTCATAAACTCCAAAGAAACCTGAGTTTGTCCTATGCTTTACTCTGAAAAAAGAGTATAAAAATAAAGACCAGTTGATTTGCTTTAAAAGGGATGTTTCATTTACTGTTTTTGATTAGTTTGTGTTTTTGCTCATGTTTAAACTCCTACTAGGCTGATCATTGAAAATATCATATAACCCTAGTCACATAATATTAACATGATTACTTCACTATATATTTGCTCCAAGACAATCAACTCAGTCAGGGCAACTTTGCTTTCAATTGCCTTTGCTGAAAAGCTGCATAAACATCCAAGACCAGTTAATTCTTTCCATGGGCTTTAAGCCTCATTGACATGCAGATGAGAGCCTGATCAAATGACAAGCCTGGGAGCCAAGTGCTGTGAATGAGTTTACCCACACAGACACGATGGGGACTCAAGTCTATGGGCCAAGAGGAGCATGTAGCAAGAATTCTCTCTGCTCCCTATCGCAGCCTCTCTGGAAGACCCGGGTCTCTTGCAAAGAATATCAAACTAAACACAATTCTCAGAACATTCTTCCTTGAACAAAACAACTAGGGGAAAAAAGGGAAATTCTAGCCTGTGCCTTAACAAAATGAAATGCCCAGCTTTCTGAAATAGGAAGATGAATGTGAACCAAGGAAGTGCAAACTCAAATGTCTACTAGGCAGGGCGGGTCATGTAAATGAGTCAGCTAGAAAACCTGACTTCTAAGTCAGAAAGAGAAAAACAAATATAGTATATTAATGTCTACGTGTGGAATCTGAAAAAAAAAAAATGGTATAGACGATCCTATTTACAAAGCAGAAATAGACACAGAAAACATAGAAAACAAACCTATGAATACCAAGGGAGAAAGAAGTGTGGATGGGATGAATTGGGAGATTGAGGTTGACATTATTATGTATAAAAATGAGTGAGTGAAAGTCTCTCAGTCGTGTCTGACTCTTTGCAACCCCATGAACGATACAGTCCTTGAAATTCTCCAGGCCAGAATACTGGAGTAGGTAGCCTTTCGCTTCTCCAGGGCATCTTCCCAACCCAGGGATCGAACCCAGGTCTTCCGCATTGCAGGCAGATTCTTTACCAGCTGAGCCACAAGGGAAGCCCATTATGTATAAAATATGTATGAAATAGATAACTAATGAGAACATACTATGCAGAACAGGGAACTCTACTCAATGCTCTGTGGTGACCTAAATGGGAAGGAAATCCAAAATAGAGGGGAGATATATGTATACATACAGCTGATTCACTTTTCTGTACAGCAGAAACTAAAACAATGTTGTAAAGCAACTATATTCCAATAAAAATGTAAAATAAATAAATAAAGACCATCATGAGTTGTTTTGAAAAAATAAAAAAATAAAGAAACTCCAAAAGGGCAGGATCTGGCATGGTCACTCTGGTTTTCAGCTATATACAGGCATCCTGCCCCATAGCTAGGACACAGTACATACTCAATATGCATGCATTATTACACACGTTAACAAATGCTGTCATCAAATAGCTGTGTAATTTGTCTCTAGGGGAACCCTTCTTTTCTTTGCTCCAAAACATGGTGCTTGGGTTACCCCAGTGGTTTTCACACTGGCTCAGCCTTATCCCATCCCCATCGTGGGCCCTCCTCCTAGTCCTGCTTTAACTCCCCTCAATTATCTTGTAACTGCTGTAATTATTTCAAGCTTTGGGTTAAAAAATACACAAATCATAATTGTACAGCTTAATGAATTTTCCAAACTGAGTCCATCTCCCTCTTGCCCCTCCCCTATCTTAACTGACAACTATCCTAAGTTCTAACACAAGAGACTGGTTGGCCTTGCTAACTTTACATAAATGGAATCACAAAGTATATACTCTTGTACCTGGTTTCTTCTGCTCAACACGTTGTTATTTGGAATATTCATCCATAATAGTGTGTATAATTGTTCATTCCTTCCAGCTCTAATTCTACTGATGCTAACTACTAAAGCAATACACAAGAAAAATACTTTTGAAAACAGCCAAGGCAATATAATTGATCTCAGTAATAAACAGAAGCATAGCAGATACAGCCTAGGCAATATCATCTTAGTCTAAACGTGCATTAAAGGATTTCCCATGTTGATGGGGTTCTGCATCCACTGGTGATAAGTAACTGGAAACTGGTGGTGATTCCAGACCTGTTCTAGACAAACTTTCCAGAGTCCACAGTTATATTAACTGTTCATTTAGAGCCATGACATATCAACTCTGTAAAGCAAGGTAGTAGCCTGCAACTCAAATGCATGAAGACAATAAAACGAAATATTTGTTTAAAAATGGACTCATGTCTTCTTTTCAAGGAACCCAAAGTTGTTTTATGTTGTCATTGCTCACAATGATTTTTTTCTTGGCTTGTAACTGTGAGGAATAAAAAGACTGATTCTCTTTATAAGGTTCACAGTGAGCGAGAAAAAATTCTGGAGGACTTGGAGGAACAGGCAAAACACGGAGGATTTAAAGGGCAGTGAAACTACTCTGTATGATACTGGAAAGGCAGATACAGGCCATTATACACTTGTACAGATCCGTCAACTGTAGAATACTGATAATGAACCCTAAGGTAAACTATGAACTCTGGGTGATAATACTATGCAAATATAGGGTCATCAGTTTTAACAAATGTACCACTCTGGTGAGGAATGTTGATAATGGGGGAGGCTGTGCAAGTAGGGATAGGGGCAGGAGGTCTACAGGAAATCTCTATATCTTCTTCTCAATTTTGCTGTGAATTAAAAATTGCTCCACAAATAAAGGTTGTTGAAAATATTATGAAAGTGGGAGAATTGACAAATATCCAGGAACTTCCCATAAAGCAATTTCTGAAATATTTATACTAATATTTATATTAACAACAGTTTATACAGTTGTATCATAGGGAAGACTGAGAGTCTATTTTTATTAGACAACTCTTCCTATAAACTTTTACAATAGTAACATTTCAAGCAAAATTGTTTCTAGCACTTCTCTTTTTATAAGATGAAAGTATAAATCTCTGTGATATTTCCAGTAACTGTGAAATCTCAAAAATTGTTCTAGGTGTAAAAGATATCCTGGTGATTTATTATTTTACTTTTCTGTATTTAGGTTCTGAATTTGGGAAAGCAAAATTCCAAAGTTTTCAGAGAAAATGTAGACACTTCATTGAGCTAGGATCAGAGATGACTGTCAAGCAATATTTGGTAACAAGAAAACATTGAAAAACAAGCAGAAATGACACAAAAAAACTAAAAAGAAACTTAGTTCTTTCATAAGTGAGAAATTTTTGCCTATTTTCTTAAATAATCAAAGATATAGTAAGGTCAAAATAAAGCACTTCCTTAAAAAGTTTTGCTATCTAAGAAAACAAAAATAAAGTAAATAAAAATATTTGATTTTGTACATAAGAATGCTAAGTAGTAAACCAAAGAAACAGGCCATCAAATTGAGCACACTTTTAAAAATGTTAACAATTCTCATTATCTGTTTTCAGACTCAGGTAATATAAGCCAGGGCAAATAATATTTACTTTCCAAGTTTGGTCCTTCATTAGAATAGGACTCAGGAGGTCTGTGAGGTCAAATCTTATCCCAAAATTAAAGTATATGGCCTTTATATTAATATGCAATGCATTGATATCAAATCAATAAATATAAAAGCTATATGAAGTTTTAAAAAGGTTAAAAAACATTTTTTAAAAACCTCCAAGAACATTTTCTGTAGTAAGGAACTATTTTCTAATCCTTATATAGAACCATGAAGAAAGGTTTCTAATGTTTATGATACCACAAAATCTGGCAAATCAAAAAAAAAAACCCACTATAGTTCCATATTTACAATTGTCCTTCAGTAAGAGTAGATGAAAGCTCAGTAATCAGAGAAGATAACAGAAACTTGGACTTTAATCCTAGTAATGAGGGTCCAATGGAAACTCCAATAATTTAAAAGAAAGCTATCTTATCTATGGATTTTTTAAAATGACATCTTAGAAAAAAAAAAAAAATAGTTTAAAAAATTCCTGGAAATTTTGCAAAGACCCCTGAGCTTTTAATGCAAGCAGTGGTGTAATCTTCTTCAATGGTGGAACTGGTTATACAAGGAACTCATTTTTCTGGGAGGCAATGGATAAAATCCAGTAAGAGGTGCAGAGGCATAAAAGTAATTAATGACTTTCACAGAAATTACCACATGTACCAACTTAATACATTTGTGAAAACATCATAAACAAACACTGAACATCCAAAATTTTCTAGACTGCACTTTGCCCATCTGTCATAAGCCTGATTGCTTCCAATACAGCCATTAGATGAATCAGACATGCCTGCCTCCTAGAGGATAACAGTGGGTGAGATCACAGTATCTTGCTTTTGGGGAAACAACAGGTCATCATTACTGACAAATCCTTTCTTTTAAGGAAGGGCATCATCTGGTTTTCTGCTTTAAAGCCCACATATTGTATACAAACTTTTCTAGTTTGGGACAGGCTTGGCCAAATTTGCTAAGCAGCCAGCCTTCCTCAATGAGGTCAATACAAACATCCCAGTTAGAGGGCTGGGTCCAAACGCAAAGATGTTGCATGATGCTGATTAGTACCTTTTGTCCAGGCCTGTTTAGGTCCTAATGACATCAAACACAAAACAAAAAAAAAAACTATTTACTGACTATGCCAAGCCAAGTACACAACCACTACAGATGAAATAATGTCTTTAATCAGTCCACATTCTTAATTTTCCTCTGGAGTCAAAAAGCACATCTATTAATGGGGGGAAAGATGTAAAATGAGAAGAGAAGACAACACAAAACTTCTGGTAAAAAAAAAAAAAAAGGCATGAAAAGGATAACACTTTCATATCCAAAAGAACACTGAAGTTTATCTGCTGAATCAATAGAAAATGTTAGAGGTAAAATAAAGATCTGGGTTATAGTAACTGATGCCCTAGATACAGAGTTAATGTTTCTAGCAAAGATCTTCAGGATTAAAGAAAGTAAACAGCACTCAACACTACTAGCAAGAATAAATACTACATGGTCTTCAGTGTTCTGGCTTCAGTTAAGCCTCAAGAAATCCCTCAGTGCCAGCCCAATCTATTGTGAACACCTTTATTCATTCATCTACCTTCTTTTCATCTCACCTTCTCATCTGGGACCCACCTTTTTGTTCAGCTTTGCCAGGAAGCACCCTGACTCTGGTTTGGACATCCATCTCGTGACCACCCCATCATACACTTCCCATGATCCCTGGGCTCTGTTGTACACATAAGCATAAAAAAACTAAAATAATATGGTTTTTGCCCAAAACATTTGCAATTAAAGTTGGTCAGGAATGAGCTGCGAGTCAGTCTGAGCTAAAGTATAGAAAGGTGATTTCTGAGACTTTTCTAGGAATGAACAATGATTCAAGCAAAACTCTTTTAACTGTAAACATCTTGTGAGGCATTATTTTTTGTGCACAAAAGAAATGCAGAAATCTCAACTGTAATATATATTTAGAGTGTACTGAAATAAAATAATGTTAAAAATCATGTCATCCCAGTTAAAAATTATATAAGCTGAAACTAATTCTCAGAAATATCTAAATTAAGATAAAAGAAGAAATCTTTTATTTTTAATGGGAACTTACAAAATTATTTGTCATATTTCTTTCTACTAAAACATAAAAATCAGCAAACCCATTTATGCATTTACAAGTCTTTCAGGTGAGATGGACTCCTGCATTCAGATACTGCTGTGCTTAACTTACTCCAAATGTAGAAATGTGCCATGATCAAGAAGACGCAAGTCTTGAAATAAATCTGTACAGAATAAACTTTTGTTACAGCTGAATGAAATATTGAGATTCTCCCTGCCATTAGATCCTTTTCCATAATTTCCTAACTTACTGAGTGTGTATCTAATATGAGAAAACTGTACTATCCACATGGGGGGAAATACAATATAGTGGCTCTTTCTAAAGAACATTCAGCTGATGGGGGAGCAGAAGGGTGTGGAATTTCAGAGGTGGTCTACAGGCTGGCGAGGATGGGAGGAGGCAAGACAGGTAGACAGACAAACAAGATGGTCACAGGCAAGACAGTTCCATCAGAAGTATTTCAGTTCAATGAGGCACCACTGTAGATATAGGGAATAAGGGAAAGTGAAAGTCGCTCAGCTGTATTCAACTCTTTGCAACCCCATGGACTCTACAGTCCATGGAATTCTCCAGGCAAGAATAATAGAGTGGGTAGCCTTTCCCTTCCTCAGGAGATCTTCCCAACCCAGGGATCGAACCCAGGTCTCCCACATTGCGGGCAAATTCTTTACCAGCTGAGCCACAGAGAAGCCCAAGAATACTAGAATTGGTAGCCTATCCCTTCTCCAGCGGATCTTCCCGACCCAGGAATTGAACCAGGATCTCCTGCAGGGTATACTTATGTGTCTACAGTAGGATGCAGAAAAGAATAGAGAAAGTGAAGTGTGACAAGTCTGAAGAGGCACTGTCTCCCAGATTCTCAACCTCTCAGGAACACAAGAAGCACTGTGATGTTTTCTTTAAAGAGAGTAATTCAGTCAGTTCAGTCGCTCAGTTGTGTCCGACTCTTTGGGACCCCACGAATCACAGCATGCCAGGCCTCCCTGTCCATCACCAACTCCCAGAGTTCACTCAAACTCATGTCCATCAAGTCAGTGATGCCATACAGCCATCTCATCCTCGGTTGTCCCCTTCTCCTCCTGCCCCCAATCCCTCCCAATATCAGGGTCTTTTCCAATGAGTCAACTCTTCGCATGAGGTGGCCAAAGTTCTGGAGTTTCAGCTTCAGCATCAGTCTTTCCAATGAACACCCAGGACTGATCTCCTTTAGAATGATCTCCTTTAGAATGGACTGGTTGGATCTCCTTGCAGTCCAAGGGACTCTCAAGAGTCTTCTCCAACACCACAGTTCAAAAGCATCAATTCTTCGGCGCTCAGCTTTCTTCACANAGCATCAGTCCTTCCAAAGAACACCCAGGACTGATCTCCTTTAGAATGGACTGGTTGGATCTCCTTGCAGTCCAAGGGACTCTCAAGAGTCTTCTCCAACACCACAGTTCAAAAGCATCAATTCTTCGGCGCTCAGCTTTCTTCACAGTCCAACTCTCACATCCATACATGACCACTGGAAAAACCATAGCCTTGACTAGACAGACCTTTGTTGGCAAAGTAATGTCTCTGCTTTTTAATATGCTACCTAGGTTGGTCATAACTTTCCTTCCAAAGAGTAAGCATCTTTTAATTTCATGGCTGCAATCACCATCTGCAGTAGCATTTAAATAAATATTGCTATGTTAAGTTCCCCAAAAGCAGCTGTTTCTTACAGACTCCCCAATACTTTGAGGGCAACTGTTTTCCCCATGCCAGTGTCAGTACTAAAAATTATCATATTCATTTCTGCCCATCTGACTGGGTGGAAATTAGTGATGGAGGGCATCTTTTCATATGTTCACTGCTGATTTGCATTTCCCCTTTAGTAAACTGCCTGTTCTTATCCTTTATTTTTGATTCTGTTGGTCTGCCTTTTTCTTATTAATTTGTAGAAACTTATGTGCCTCATCATACGAAGCTTTTAAAATGTATCTGCAAAAATTCTGTTAATTGTTTCTTCCATGCACTCTGAACTCTGTGTCTTGCTTAGGCATCCTACACTACATCACCTATATTTTTCCTAATTATTTTATTACAATTTGGATTTTTTTCTTATTTTACACTTAAATTTTTAGTCCACCTAGAATTTATTCTTGCAGTGTCATAACTTAGGAGCTGTCCCCACACCACTTATTGAATTATCCATCTATAAATGCCTCCTCCTAGTGATCACCCCAAATAGCTAAGATGGCAGACTGATCAAATTCATAGAAACTCCTAAATTTCAGTAATTGAAGCAAAGTTCCAAATTGATTAAAAGATATTCATTTTTTCCTTAAGAAATCACACATTAGGGAACATGTACACTGTATACCAATATCAGCATACACTGTGAAATATTTCAATATAGTAATCTACATTCATGATTTAACTTTTTAAAAAACATGAACAGTAAAAACAAATAATCATTGCTTGAAATCTCAAGATTATTCATTGGTTCAAGTCACCAATACTTCTTGAGCACCAACTGACAGGTCCTCAAGATAATAGAAACAATGTTAAGTATCATTCCTGCCTTCAAGAAGCTCTCAATCTAGTGGGGGCTTCCCTCACTTTTAGAAGACAATGTCTTTGAGTGAGAAAAAAAAAAAAGAAACGAATTTTAACAAAAATGTAATGAAAAACATTTTGGCAAATTCCATGACATTCAATACTTTCCATTTCAAAAATATTACCTTATTGCAAAGGTACCTAAGTATCCTGGATAACTAAATATTTACTATACTCAATGAAAATACTTCTAGGACGTTTAAGACTAACTCCATTTAAAGATTAACCCATCAACCTATACCTACAATAAACTCTCACTTTCTCAACAATATTTAATATCTTTCACTACAGTAAATAAGAACCTCGATAGGAGAAATATATTCAATAACAGAAAATTTCAAAATATATTGTAAATCTATTTACAACAGTCATGTTCAGTCCGTCAAGTCAAAAGTGTTTCCAAAAATTCATGCAGCCTTAAAAATGTGTCAGTGAATGCTGGAGGCCTAGCAAATGGCAATACTGTGCTGCTCGGAGAGGAAACTTCATTGGCCTCTCAAATGACAATGGCGACTCATTAGTGACAAGCACCTTAAACTCCAGGTCCCACACCGAGGCTGCCCCCACACTTAACTCTGAAGCTCTCGGATATGGCCACGCCCCCACCTTAATTCCAGCCCACAGCGTTCTCCACTTATCCCAACACCTCCAGACCCAATGGGTAGCTGGACAAAGCACTGCCCAGGAAAAACGGACGGGATTCCCACTCCTCCAGGCTGACCTTAGCCACGTTTCTCCCCGTTTTCTCATCCAGGAGACGGTAGTCAGTGCCCGCCTCTATCCCGAAGCCTGGGTTCAGCGTCTAATGCTGCAAGGCTGGAGGAAAGCTGCAGTGCTTAAAGCCGCTGCTCCCTACGACTACCCCACGCCGGCCCCCGCCTCCGTCCGGGTGCGCGGCCACACACACTACCTGCGATCTGGGAGACTAAGGCTTCCGCAACTAGAGACATGTCGGCTGGGCGGCCCTGCGCCCGCAGTTCCTGCTCCCCGAGATCCTCAGCGAACTCCCGCGCAACCCCGGAGGCTCCTGGCACCTAACAGGCCCGGCTCCGGCTGACGCTCGGACTCCCAAAGCCCACCCCCGCGGCGACGGCGGCAGCAGCCCCACCGGCTGAGACTCCAAGGTTACCGCCAGGCCCGGCCAGGAACTTCCGGCGCAGCTGACAGCGGCGCGCGAGCGCTTCCGCTGGCCCCGCCTCCGCCTTCTTTGGCATTTCCTGTCTTCGGGCTGCCGGCCGCTGGGGGCCACCCCAGGAAGGGAGAGGGAGAAGGGAAGGGTATTTGATTCCCATTCCCGATTCTGTCGTATAGCGTGGGCGGGTGTACCCAGAAGTTTTCAGTTTCCTTTCCAAGCGAAACGTTTGTAAGCAAATAAGTTTTGGGGTTTTTTTAAAGTGATTTCGAACAAGAGGCAGCTCAGGATTCTATGTGCTTACTTAGTCGTGTCCGACTCTTTGCAACACCGTTAGCTGTGACCCGCCAGGCTCCTTTGTCCATGGGATTTTCCAGACGATACTGGAGTGGGTTGAAACAATGTTAAGTATCATTCCTGCCTTCAATTTCCTTTAAATTTTATGTTTATACAATTTTTAAAGGTTAAACTCCATTTACATTACAAAATATTGGCTACATCCCCTGTGTTGTACTTATCCCCTGTGGCTTATCTTACATCCAGTAGTCTGTTCCTCCCACACTCCCACTCCTGTATTGCCCCTTCCTCCTCCTCCCTTGTAACCATTAATTTGTTTTCTGTATCTGTGAGTCTTTTTGTTGTTGTTGTTACATTCACTATTTTGTTGTATTTTTTAGATTCCACGTATTAATGTAGCGTTCCTAAGCATCCACTGAATACCAGACTTAAAATATATATACAGTATTCTATTTCATTTCATCATCTAAACAACCTGGTGAGATCTTATTGCCCTGTTACAGGTAAAGAAACAGGCTTAGGAAGGTTAAACTGCCTGCCCATGGAGTCCGCTCAAGCCCAGATTTCAAATCCACATTAATTTCCTTTATTCAGCTACTGTTGATTGGTCCATGGACAGACATTGTTTAATTATTTCTTTACTCAACCATGCTTGCCAGAGAGAAAGTAGCTGGAGCAAATAAGAAAGTGAAAGTCACTCATGCTTGTTGGACTCTTTGCGACCTGGTGGACTATGCAGTCCATGGAATTCTCCAGCCCAGAATGCTGGAGAGTGGCTACAGCCCTTCTCTTCTCCAAGGGATCTTCCCAACCCAGGAATCGAACCCAGGCCTCCAGGGTTGCAGGTGGATTCTTTACCAGCTGAGCCACCAGGGAAGCCTGAGGCTTAAAAACCTAAGGTTTGCCCAAGGTCACAATATATAGGTACACCATGTGTATATCCATACAAAGGGATATTATTCAGCCATAGAAAATAACGAAATACTGCGATTGCAACAACATAGATGGACCTTAAGGGCATTATCCTAACTTAAATAGGTCAGATAAAGACAAATTCCATATGATCTCACTTATACATGAAACCTAAAAAAAAAAAAAAAAACAGAAGAAGAAATGAAAGCTTATAGTTACAGAGAACAGATTGGTGGGCAACAGAGGCAGGGTGTAAGAAATGGGTGAAAGAGATAAAAAGGTACAAACTTCTCTAGTTAAACAAGTCAAGAGTATATAATGTACAGCACAGCAACTATAGGTAATAATGTGCTGCATCTTTAAAAGTTGCTAAGAGAATAAATCTTACGAGTTTACATCACAAGACACACTTCTGTAACTATGTGAAGTGAAGTCGCTCAGTCGTGTCCAACTCTTTGGAGACTTCATGGACTGTAGCCTACAAGGCTTCTCTGTCCATGGAATTTCCCAGGCAAGAGTATTGAAGTAGGTTGCCATTTTCTTCTCTAGGGGATCTTCCCCATCCGGGGATCGAACCCAGGTCTCCCACATTGCAGGCAGCCGCTTTACCGTCTGAGCCACCAGGGAACCCCGCTGTAACTATGTAGAATAACAAATGTTAACTAGATGTATTGTGGTGATCATTTCACAATACATACAAATTTTGAATCTTTATGCTGTACATCTTAAACTAATATAATGTTATATGTCAATCATAGAGCTTCCCACGTAGCTAGGATGGTAAAGAATCTGCCTGCAATTCAGGAGACCAGGGTTTGCCCCTTGGGTTGGGAAGATGCTGTGGAGAAAGGAATGGCAACCCACTTCAGTATTCTTACCTGGAGAATCCCATGGACAGAGAAGCCTTTTGGGCTATAGTCCACGGGGTTGCAAAGAGTCAGACACAACTGATCAACTAACACTACTACTACTATGTCAATCATACCTCAATAAAAAAAAATCGCGGTAAATTTAAAAGTCAGATAGCTTACTAAGTTTCTACAGAGAAACATGATGTTCTGACAATTACTGTCCATGACATTTAGAAAGCAATGTCTTCTTTCTTTATGCTTCTATAGCTCTATTACAGTTTTTGGTCCATAGTTCTGCTTCTTTAACTGGTATATTAGTTTCATAACATATAACCATAAATTGGTTGGTAAAAACAATAGAAATTTATTCTCTCAACTATGTGGAGGCTAGAAGTCTGAAATGTGTCATCAGAACCATGCTTTCTCTCCAAGCTACGGGGAAGAATTCTTCCCTGCTTCTTTGTAGCTTTTGGGGGTTGTCAGCCTTCCTTGGCCTTCTCTGGCTTGTAGACACATCACTCAAATCTCTGCCCCCCATCATCATATGCATTTTTGCTGTGTGTCTCAGTTCAGTTCAGTAACACAGTCTTGTCTGACTCTGCGACCCCATGAACTGCAGCACACCAGGCTTCCCCAAAGCTTGCTCAAACTCATGTCCACCAAGTCAGTGATGCCATGCAACCATCTCATCCTCTGTCATCCCCTTCTCCTTCTGCCTTCAATATTTCCCAGCATCAGGGTCTTTTCAAATGAGTTAGTTCTTCGCATCAGGTGGCTGAAGGATTGGAGTTTCAGCTTCAGCATCAGTCTTTCCAATGAATATTTAGGACTAATTTCCTTTAGGATGGACTGGTTGGATCTCCTTGCTGTCCAAGAGACTCTCAAGAGTCTTTTCCAACATCACAGTTCAAAAGCATCACTTCTGTTCTCAGCTTTCTTTATAGTCCAACTCTCGCATCCATACATGACTACCGGAAAACCATAGCTTTGTCTAGATGGAATTTATTGGCAAAGGAATGTCTCTGGTTTTTAATATGCTGTCTAGGTTTGTCATAGCCTTTCTTCCAAGGAGAAAGCGTCTTAATTTCATGGCTGCAGTCACCATCTGCAATGACTTTGGAGCCCAAGAAAATAAAGTGTGTCACTGTTTCCATTGTTTCCCCATCTATTTGTCATGAAGTGGTGGGACTGGATGCCATGATCTTAGTTTTTTGAATGTTGAGTTTTAAGCCAGCTTTTTCACTCTCCTCTTTCACTTTCATCAGTAGATAAGAGGCTGTGTGTCTATGTGGGCATATTTCCTTCTTCTTATAAGGGCACCAGTCATTGGATTAGGGCCCACCTCTTTTAAGATGACCTCATCTTAAGTTGATTTCATCTACAAAGACTGTATTTCCAAAAAAGATCACNGTAGATAAGAGGCTGTGTGTCTATGTGGGCATATTTCCTTCTTCTTATAAGGGCACCAGTCATTGGATTAGGGCCCACCTCTTTTAAGATGACCTCATCTTAAGTTGATTTCATCTACAAAGACTGTATTTCCAAAAAAGATCACAGGTACCAGGGATCAGAAATTGGTACCTATCTTATTGTGGGAGAGAAGAGACACAATTCTACTCACTACAGCAGATAATTTTTTTAAGGATAAAGCAACATTTGTGGGCTTTCCCCATGGCTCAGTGGTAAAGAATCCACCTGCAATGTAGGAGACGTAGGAGATGTGGGTTCAATCCTTGGGTCAGGAAGATCCCCTGGAGGAAGGCATGAGAACCCTCTCAAGTATCCTTTCCTGAAGAATCCCATGGACAGAGGGGCCTGGTGGCTTATAGTCCATAGAGTCACAAAGAATCGGATGTGACTGAAGCAACTGAGCACACACATACACACACATGAATGTCACCCTCTGCAACATCATGAGAAACGCTGGACTGGAAGAAACACAAGCTGGAATCAAGACTGCTGGGAGAAATATCAAT